>OU427001.1:7225764-7255764 GCA_911387935.1 Dolichovespula saxonica
TGTGTGTGTGTGTGTGTGTAACCGAGATTATTATTGCAACGGACGTTAGGTTGATTCACGGAGACAAACGCAAATATCAAACGTCGAAAATATTCACTACGATCATCCCTTTACATTACAATCATCCTTTACATTCGTATTTCCACCGTAATATTAAAAACAACGTAATCGATCGTACGGTTATATTAAATTTACTTAACTATATCGATCGTTATAACAACTGTTACTTCGATGATCGTAAAATGAGAAACTTTAAAAAGAAAAAAAAAAAAAAGAAAACGTAATTCGCACGGGTATTATTAAATCTCGATTCGAGATCGATTTTACAGGGTGTCACGAATGTTTCTTAAACGACACTCGGTGTCGATTATTCCTTTTATTTTTTTTTTTTTTTTATTCTTATTCTTTCTCGTGACTTTTCGCACTAAATTTGTATTTTTATTGTCTCTCTTTTTTTTGTTTCTTTTTTTTTTTTTCTTTTTGTAGATCGACAAACCCAATTCTAAGCTTAACTCGCGAAGTTACGTGCGCGGAACACCGTGTATAGGTAAATTGATTTTTAAAATCGCTTCGAAACTTTCGTTCCATTAATATTAATTTATTTATGAAATATCGATGAAACTCCGTCGTTCTTGTTCGGAACACTAGTTTCTATCTCCTCTTTCTCAATCGACCACCATTTCATATTTTTTTTCTCTCTCTCTCTTTTTCTTTTTCTTTTCTTTTTTTTTTTTTTGCGCGTGCGATCGATCGATTTTTCTTTCGTTAACACTAAGAAATTTTTCTTTTTCATATTGTTGTTATTATTATTATTATTATTATTATTACCCCGTCCTTATGATCGAAAGATAATTTCCTTTGGGAAGAAGAAATTTTTTGTTCGATAAGAAAAGATAAAATAAAAAAGTTACCTCTGTAATTCGAAGGGGTTGAATTAATCCGCCTTATCTTTCTCTCTCTCTCTCTCTCTCTCTCTCTCTCTCTCTCTCTCTCTCTCTCTCTCTCTCTCTCATTAATACAAAGAAGAAAAGTTAGAATTTTTCTTCTTCTATTATCATATCTCCGATCTTGGAATATAATTTCCACTTTTCCGAAAAGGATTTTCTTTTTATATATATAAAAAAAATATATTTTTTTTAAATATATATATATATATAAAATAAAAAAAATATATATATATAAAAAATCCCCGACGTGTGACGGTTAGGTTGATAAAATACACCTAAACCTTTTATTTTCTCTTCTCTATTTTTTTTTTTTTTTTTAATATCTAAGAGCGATGAAATAAAGAGGGAATATGAAGAATAAGAATAAAGAATAAAGAATAAAGAATACAGAATAAAGAATAAAGAATAAAGAATAAGAATAAAAATAGAGACGTATAGTTAGACGGTGAAACGAATCATCGCCGGAGGGTGAGATCCTTTTTCTCGAGCTAACAAAGTTATCACAGAGCTTCTTTCATCAAACGGACGGAAATACCAAGGCAACCCCTTACATCACCCCACCCCTCCCTCCACACCCCCGAGTATCCCCTTTTCTTCCCACCCATACTACCGTTTGGGCTAAAAAGATCGAAGTTGAGAAGTATTCGGTTGTGAGACCTGGTCTTCTTTTCTCACCCTCTCACCCTCTCTCTCTCTCTCTCTTCCTATCTCTCTCCCTATCTCTCTCTCTCTCTCTCTTTTTCTCTCATCTGGGTCATGTTCCAGAACCGAGGACATACGATAAACTCTACGTTTATTCAACGTTCCCGAATCGATGTGCTTCCTGCTATCGTTATCAGTGACGGGAGTCACGTTGGGGGGGATAGGGAAGAGGGAGGGGGAGAGGATTGTCTTCCCCTTCTTCTAATTTTCTCTCTCTCTCTTTTTCTCTCTTTTTTTTTTTTTTTTCTTTCTCTCTTCCCTATCTTTTACGATACGACCTGTATTTTAGGAATCGAAAAGAAAAGAAAAGAAAAAAAAAAAATAGAAAAAGAAAATTGCTCCACTATAATACTTTAATCTAGCACAGCTTCATCCTAAACGACATATATAGGTACTTACCTAGTTCGTTTCGTTTAAATGATCTCATGTAATATAATTTAGAATGGACTAGAGAGGAAGAGAGTGATGTGTGTGAGTGAGAAAGAGAGAGAGAGAGAGAGAGAGAGAGAGATTAAAAGGAGGGTGAAATGACTGATAAAGTTTCTAATATCATCACTTTATGAAGTACCACATTAAACATGTAATACCATATATATATATATATGCGTATGTGTGTAAGAATAAGTAATAAAATGATAAGAACAAACTTTTATATATATGTATATACCTATCGTATATACTAAAATAAAATAGCCTAGTTCGCGCTTTGATGTGCGTGCGTGCGTGCGTGCGTGTGTGTGTGTGTATCGTTTTTAATTATCGAAAGTTAGAGAGTTAGAGAGGAAAAGACCGATGGTGGATATTTATTGGATCTCGGTATTTTTAAACGTTATTATTAATCGATATTTTAAACGAACGATCGGTTATTTTTTTGACAAAGTATCGGCGTGCGATATCGCGATTACCGATGCAAACGCAAAAAAATTTGGTCGACGTTTCGATCGAAATATTTTTAAGCGCACGTATACAATGCTACGTCATTTCAAATAAATATTTGTCATTCACTTGTAACGAACTCAAACACCAATATTCTATTATCAATTAATGATCAAAATATTCTAACGGAGCGATCATATATTTTACGAAAATATATATTACACGATATTATCGATCGACAAGAATAATTAAGACCGATTAAAAAAAAATTTGGATTCACAAAATTCTTTAGTCATTGATCATCAGCAATTATGGTGATAATTCGACGCCGATACAGTCTTGTCGCAAATTGTTCGTTCCATTTTTTTTCTTTTTTAAAAATAAGTAAAAAAAAAAGAGAATAATAAAAAAAGTGTAACAATGATAATATAAAAAAAAAAAAAATAAAACAAAAAGAAAAAGAAGACGACTACCAGGCGGAAAGTTTGCGATTATTGGAGAATTGAAAGTCACTAGAAAATTACGAACACGTTGAGGAGGCCTCTATGTTTTCCAAAGTATCGTGGGGTTAACGCGTATCGTGCCAAAAATTGGCAAAGTCTACCGTACAATTTTTACCACTTGTGTCGACCTCTTGTTGCACGCTGTTTTCTAAGAAATCTCTCTCTCTCTCTCTCTCTCTCTCTCTCTCTCACACACACACACACATACAAAGTAAGAGAGAGACATGCATTACTCGTAGGTTTATAAATCGATCGATATGAAATTTATTTCGTCGGATAAAATTGTCCTTTCCTTTATTTATTTTAATTTCTCTCTCTCTCTCTCTCTCTCTCTCTCTCTCTCTCTCTCTCTTTCCTCTTTCTCCTCTTCGAAAAGAAATAAAAACTTCATAATTTATTTTTACGAGACAATGTGAAAGAAAAATTTTCATCAAGACAAAAACGAGCGGTTATTATTCGACGATGGGGGAAAACAAATTTCCTCTTTATTCTCCTTGTAACGACAAGGTGGACGGTGATGATGATGATAAAAAAAAAAAAGAAAGAGAGAAAAAACGACCAAAACGAAAAAAAAAAGAGACAAAGAACGAGAAAGATCGAGGGTGAGGAACAACGACAAAAAAATTTGTTACGTGCTAAGGCCTTCGCGAGACGGCCGGTCGACCCACTGTTGTTACATATAAATTACGTGGTCTAATCGTAAATAGAAGAGAAAAAGAAAAAAAAAAAAAAAACAAAAAAAAAGAAAAATCTAAATCGGCTATCTCGATCGAGCCCGATAAAAAAAAAAAAAGAGAAAGCGTAAAACTTTGCCCATGATTTATGACAAGTATCGATTTTTATTATACGATATATGAAACGCCGCGAGTCGGTTGAGGCTCGATCGAGGGAAAAAAAAAATAAAAAAAATAAAAAAAATAAAAATAAATAAAAAAAAGTATCGCAACGGGAATTATGTACTTCTCCTCGTAGTCGTCGTAGTCGATCGAATGCATTCATTCTCTCTCTCTCTCTCTCTCTCTCTCTCTCTCTCTCTATCCCCCCTCCTTTGTTTTCTCTGTTTATCACGAACCATAACGATAAACGATCTGAAAGAGCTTTTTTGCTTTAACGCGCATGCACGCGGCAATTTCCATAGCTCGTTTTTGATTCTTCCGCTTGATATATTATTCCTCGTATAGACACGAATCCGTATAACAAACACACATACACATACACACAAACGCGCGCGCGCGCGCGTAAATAAAAATACAAACACAAACAAAAAGAAAACGCACAACGCGCCCGCTTAAAAAAATATAATAATCGCAGTTCCGAGCTGGTTGAAGAATAACGGAAGAGTTAGCTTGAAAACGCGAATAGAGAGAGAGAGAGAAAAAGAGAGAGAGAGAGATAGAAAGAGAGAGGACGCTTATACATAAACCGAAGAGAATTACTTCGAGTCTTTTAATTTTTACTCATATTTTCTTCCTCTTTCTTTCTTCTTTCATTCGTTCATTCTCTCTCTCTCTCTCTCTCTCTCTCTCTCTCTCTCTCTCTTTCTCTCATTGTCCTCGTCAATTTAATTTCGTTTCCCTTCTTTTAACGCTACTTTAATCCTCTCAATTGTATTTACCCCCACCCCCACGCCACCCACCCACTCCTTTCCTTTTCCCCCCTTTTTCATTTTCATACTAAACGTTAAAGAAATAATAGACAAGAGCCAACGAGAGATTTCGCGAGTATTCGAAAGGGTTTAACGACCCTTGAATTAAAATGTCTCGTTCTCGTGTTGGTTCAACTCGGTATCGCGTTCGTTTCGAGGAATCGCGCTTTAGTAATCAGTAAAACGTCGAGTCACGCATGACTTTCGGCCCTTCCAACAAGTGCACCAGGAACTGGGTGAGCTAAACACGAGAGCGAGGGAGAAAATAAATAAAAAAAAAAAAAAAAAAAAAAAGAAAAGAAAAAAAAAAGACCATAATCGATTCGTCCTCTCTCTCCTTTCTACCATCGAAGATCTGAACGAACCAACGAAAAAAAAAAGAAAAAAAAAAAAGGGAGAAAGAATAAAGGAAAACGAAAAAAGAGTAACGACGAGAGAGAGAGAGAGAGAGAGAGGAGGAAAGGAAACGAAGTTGGGAGAGTCGAATAAAAAGAATTGTTTGAAAAAAACAAAAAACAAAAAAAAAAGAAAAAGGGAAAGGAAAAACGAAGAGGAACATTCGTAACTCGATTTCGCATGGTTGGGCGTGTCACTTAGGGTTGTTCGTAAAGTTACCGATCTAATTGTTCGGGATCTAGCCTTACGTAAGGCTATCCCAGAGTTGTACACCATTGGAAGTAACTTGGTAATCAATATCGGCCCGTCTACAAGTTGTCGGTTCTATAGAGTTACACAATGCTAGGAATTTTCATGATTGTATGTATATATATGTAAGTATATACATGCATACATACATACATACATACATACATATATATATATATATATATACATATGTGAGATTGTGTATATATACATATATATTTACATATACATACATATGTATATATGTATGAACAAGGACAGAGAATAGACTTTGTGTAGGAATGAAAGATAGAAAGCGAAAAAAAAAAGGACAGATAGACAGAGAAAGAGAAAGAGAGAGAGAGAGAGAGAGAGAGAGAGAGAGAGGGGTAGAAATCGTCTAGATAAAAATTCAGAAACGTTAAGAGGTAGAAAGAGAGAGAGAGAGAGAGGGAAGATAGACAGTGAAAGAGAGATAGAGAGAGAATGGAAGCTCAGCGTTATCGAGCGGTTCCAAAGTATTTTCATCCCTTTTCATCTTCTCTCTCTCTCTCTCTCTCTCTCTCTCTCTCTCCCTCTCTCCTTCAACTAAAACCGTCCCTACCGTATCGTCCCTCGCTCTACACGTCGTCAAAAAAGTGGAGGAAAAAAAGGCACCCAGAAATATCTAGCCGATTCTTATTGTAAGCTAGCGAACTAACCCCTTCTCGTGTAGGAACGTTACACTAAATTGAGAACGGCTGGGATTGAGGGGTGGGGGGTGGGGGTGGAGAAGGGGGGGTGCTCGGGTTACGGGGTCGAAAGCGGGTCGAGACGGGGCGTAGTACCACCTTCTCACTAAACGCAATTGACGTCACCGGGATCGGAGATTACGTTTATTTTATTACACCCAGTAACTGTTTACCCGTCTTTCCTCGATCATTTTATCATAAAGCGACTATGTCCTGGGGGAGGGGAGGGGAGGTGGCAACCGTGCTCTCGTTACACGATCGTTCTTTTCCTTTCATAAGTTACGTACGTAAAACTACGACGAGACCACCAGGACGATCATTTATTATAATAATAATAATAATAATCGATGAACTTGAATGTTGATTTATGAGATCGCACGGGTAACGAGGGCACTTGCTTGTGAATCGATGAATATCATCGATTGATGTTAATTGAAAATCTCTTGACGTTTTATTATACTCCATTGTGTGTGTGTGTGTGTGTGTGTGTGTGTGTGTGTGTGTGTGTGTAAGAAAATCACGATATAAAATATAAAAGAAATTTTTGTTCGAATGACAAGCAACAACATCGACGTTTTATATATTTTATTTAACTCGCTTGACACGAACGTTCGAATTCGTCGACTCCAGGATAGATGTACGATATATATATATATATATATATATATATATATATATATATATATATATATATATATATATATACATTTACATTTAAATACACACACACACACACACATACACACACATATATATATATTAATATATATACATATATGTACTAGAAAGAACCACGGCACTCGATAGAAGTTGCAGGTTTGGGCGTTATCGATCGAACCGAGCGAGGCTGGGTATCTTCAATGAAAGATGAAAAGAGAGAGAGGAGGGGAGAAAGAGAGAGAGAGAGAGAGAGAGAGAGATGGAAATACGTAAGACATTTTCCGGTATCTCGAGGAGACTGAAATTAATTTTGAAAATTCTTGGAAGATCTCTCTCTCTCTCTCTCTCTCTCTCTCTCTCTCTCTCTCTCTCTCTCTCTTTCTCTCTTTATCTTGATATACTCGACAACGATGAGCAAAGAAATTTCTAACGGAGCCCGACTGAAATTAATTTTTCGAAAAGTGAAAGATATTAAAGTTATCCAGGAAGAAAGTTATCCCCTCTATTAACGGTTGTAACCAACTAACAAGCTGTCTCTTACCGGAGATAGAGATAGGGCGAGTGGTAAGAGTGATATGAACGTTGGGGTGTGGGAGGGGAGGGGAGGGGAGAGGAGGGGTGGGGAAATGGGACGAGTCGAGTTGGGCTAAGGAAAGAGAAAAACGGAAAAGAGACAAAAAAGAAAAAATAAGAAAATAAAAAAAGTAATTACGATCAATCGTAAAACTCCGTGACTACGTCTCTTATCGTACGACTTACTTAGGTACTTACAAACTTACACGTCCTATTTCGTCGGAGATGATTATCGCGGAGATATTTTCTTCTTCTTCTTCTTCTTCTTCTTCTTCTTCTTTATTCGTGTCCTCTTTCTTTCGATAATCCCGATATCCCCCCCCAAAAAAAAAACCCGAAATAAATTTTATCCTACGACGATACCCACGATTACGTGTAACGACGAGAAATTATCTCTCGTAATTGCCTTCTTCTACTTATTTTTTCTTTTTGCTTTGCTTTTTGCTTTGCTTTTTTCCGAACGTTTCCAAGCAGGCATTCCCCTTGGTTCGATGACTCGTCAGAAAGTAGAGACGTCCGTACGTTTGGAATGGGAGAAATTTTTTCAAAGAAGCTAGAGACGAAACAAACTATTTATCGTTCGGATCGATAATTTATTTCCTTCCTTCATTCTCGTAAATATGTTGGAAGAACGTAAGTTCGATCGAACGACGAGGAATAAGCTTGGGTAGAGTCTAAATATATATATATATATATATATATATATATATATATATATATATATATATATATATATATATATATTTATAGAGAGAGAGAGAGAGAGAGAGAGAGAGAGATGAAGAGACTTTTCGACGAATGAACGATGGTTTTGGATCACGGACCACGTTGGTTCTTCTAGCACGTCATAAAAGCACTACTACGTGATCGTTATAAAGAAGGATGGCGAGGGGGATGGGAAGAGGGAGGGGAGAAAGAGGGTAAGAGGGAAAAGGGCAAGAACACGCGAAGTCCGAAGAGCTGAAATTCTCGGTATGTTACATGGGAGTATCATGAATGGGAAGACCCCAGCCAACTTTTCCCACCCCTTATTTCTTCGTCTGGCTCGTTCTTTATAGTTCTTTTCCTATACCTCTCTCTCTCTCTCTCTCTCTCTCTGTCTTTCTTTCTATTTCTCTTTCTCCCTCTGACGTTGTTTCTTTGCTGTAGAAAGAGCTTTTAACTTCGATATATCTGGCCACTTAAAGGTTCGTGGTAAGATTCCTATATTCTTGGAGAAATGTTTGAAATTACTATATATATACCTACATATATATATATATATATATATATATATATATATATATATATATATAGAGCTAGCATATATACAACTCTCTGCAAAATTAACCAACGACTCGAAGAATATCGCTAAAGTTTATCCGGCAAATAATTTTTCTGACCAACCATCTTTCTTCTCTCTTCTCTCTCTTTTCATCCATTTTCTTTTTTTTTTTTTAATTATCTAAGGATTTCGATATAAAGAGGACAAACATAATTACGTGCTCGACGATCCAACGATAACGTTTAGATGATCTAGACGATCGGTCATACTTGTTAACGATTATTAACGAAGATGACGTCGATTAAGGGCAAAATGAAAAAAAAAAAAGAAAAAAATTATTCCTCGTATTCATCGTATTCCATTATTTTCCTTCTCTCTCTCTCTCTCTCTCTTTCTCTCTCTCTTTCCTTCTTCCATCGTCGCATTTTCCTTTATGCTCGGACGATAATAAGGACGGGAACGTTCCCATTAATTCACAAAGCAAATATTAGATTTATAATGTAATAGTCCGTATCGTCGTCTAATCACGGTTGGGACGCCTAAAAGCTGTAATTACGGGGGAACGGGGAGAGGGGAGTGGGTGGGTGGATGGGTGGATGGGAACGATAGCTCTCAGCCCTGGCTGTTTGTACGGGTTTTACGTGATCTCCCCATTTTATCGCAACCGTTATCATAATTCAACCGTTCCAGGTCGATCAGAAATATCGTTTCATATATGCTCACCCTCATAATGGTTATCTAACGATAAATCCTTTAAAATTATACAACAACAATAATAATAATAATAATAGTAATAATAATAAAATGATGATAATAATAATTATAATAATAATAATAAAATAATAATAGTAATAAAATAATTGATCAATTAATATACGCACGTTATGTCTTCGAAATATCAATATTATATTACTAAAAATTCAATTACATTAAAAAGAGAAAGAATGTTATTGTTACGACGCAAGGTGTGAGGGTCGCCAATGGAAAATGGTTCTCGATCGTTGGAGGAGAAAAATAAAAAGAAACGAGAATAGAAATGAACGAAATAAAGAGAGAGAAAATGAAAAAAGAAAACAAACGGAATGAAAATAGCGTCGGGTCGGTTAATAAAGTAATAATAATAATAATGATAATAATAATAATAATAATAATAATAATAATAAAAATAATTAATAATTAATTAATATACGTTACGTGCTCTACGAAATTATATTGAATTAATTAAAATTAATGATAACATAAAAAAAAAATTTATTGGCACGACGCAAGTAAATTAATAAAAAAAAAAAAAAAAAAAAAAAATGTTCGAAAATGGAAAGAAATAAAGAAAGGGAAAAAAGAACGAAAGAAGAAAGTAAGGAAAAATAAGAGAGGAAAAAAAGAAAGGATGGAATAAAATAAATGGGTCGATTGGCACAGCACGTTTGATCTTTTCCTTTCTAAACTTCTATTTTTATCGGTCGCGACCGTCCTCAAGGGCGGCTCGCGTTCCTTCGAATGATTTATTTTTATGTCCTGGCATACATACACCGATTCCCTCGTCAAAGGACGTCTTCGTGCGAGCCACGGGATAATTAAGAAGAGACTTAAAGCTCGATGAAAATATCGTTTAATTATATCTACGTTTATATACATATATATGAGACAGAGAGGGAGAGGGAGAGAGATTTTAACGATTTAATTAAAAAAAAAAATGTACTCCAATAAATTTCCCTTCTGAATAAAATCGTACAAACCAAGGATATTAACAATTTCACTTTATAATGCTCCATTATTAAATATACGAACGAGATGAGTTAGAAAAAGTTAATGAAAAGAATAAATAAATAAATAAATATATAAATAAATAAAAGGAAATACAAACAAAAAGATATGATAAAAAAAAAAAAAAAGAACGAAGGTACTTGAATAGAATTTTAATTTTTCGCATGTCAGTGTGGGAATGAAAATAAAAAAAATAAAAAGAGGGAGAGAGAGAGGGAGAGAGAGAACCAGACTTTCATAAAGAGATATGTATAATATATAGTTAAATTTCTGACGGATTTTTTTTTTTTTTTTTTTTAATTCAAATCTTTCTTTCTCCCGTACAAGAAAATAAATTTCATAATAATACGAGAATCGTGATATCAATCATATTAACGCAATTATGCGATGTATTAAACGTGAATTATATTAAAAAAAAAAAAAAATAACAGAATATATTTTACGCTGATATGAAATAAAGTTGGATTTTTTATTTTTTATTTTTATTTTTATTTTTTATTGGCACGAATAAAACGAACTCTAAGGTTCGACCGTGTTGGACGTTTATAAGAAAACGATAAAAATTATACCTAAGCGAGTACGAAGAGACACGTTACGGTTAATAATATCTTACGCGGAACGACAGAATGAATTGGAACTTAAAAGACAAGAAAAAAAAAAAAAACAAACAAAAGAAAAAAAGAGAGAAAAAAGGAATAATGGTGGGATATCGTACACGTATACGGTAAATAAAATGTGTGCGTCTTATGAATGGTTTTAAATGACGGTTGGTGGAAAGGATTAAACTCGTTCCGCTTAAAATCATTTTGTTCGAGTTAAACCATTATGGAAGGTAGATAAATCTCTTTGGTTTTATATATATATATATATATATATATATATATATATATATATATACATATATATATAAAATTGAGGGTGAAATCTCGGCCGATCTCCGGATTTAACGTCTAACACGAAAATAGGAAAAACTCCGAGTGCGCCTCGTTGCTTCTACCCGGGAGGTAAAATCGATTCGAGTAAGGGTGCCGATGGTGGTGGTGGTGGTGGTGGTGGTGGTGGTGGTGGTGGTATAGTGTCGGATGATTGCGCGTGTGCGCGTTCTTTTTTCCGCCTCGTTCTACGTACGTGTTACGAGAGAGAGAGAGAGAGAGAGAGAGAGAGAGAGAGAGAGAGAGAGAGAGAAGTCGACACGAGAGGTAAAAATTATGTGCGAAGAACGAAAGAAAGAAAAAAAAAGATTGAAAAAAAAAAGAAGTAGAGAAAAGAAAGAACAAAGGAAAATGAAACGAAAGGAATAGAAATAGAAATAAAAAATAAAAATAAAAAAAAAACGAAAAGAATTCCACGCTTAGCGATACGAAACACGGATGGTCTCGCGTATCCATCCTTAGTCGCGACTTCTCTCTCTCTCTCTCTTCCTCCTTTGTCCTTTTTCTTCCATTCGATCGCACTTCATTCGTATGAATTTCAAACGAGCTCGAGCTTCTTCGAGTAAATGGATGAATTGCGTAATAGAGCGCGCAAGAGAGAGAGAGAGAGAGAGAGAGAGAGAGGAGAAAATAGAGAAAGAAATAAAAAACGATGTAAAAAATTAACTTCAAAGATTTCGTCGTTAGAAAAAGGGAACGAAATAATTGTTCCGTCGTCTCTCTCTCTCTCTCTCTCTCTCTCTCTCTCTCTTCTTTTCTTTTTTTCTTTTGCATTAAAAGAGAAAAAATAAACGTAAAATAAGTAATTAACATCAAAGATTTATACAAAAGGAGAACGAACAATTAATTGTCCTGTCTCTCTCTCTCTCTCTCTCTCTCTCTTTTTTTATTATTTCATATACGCGTACATAAATTTTTTTCAAATTTTACTTTTCATCCATATTTAGCGGGAAACTCGCGAGAAAGCTCTGTGGCTCATTATTATTTTCAAATGAATAATTATAAGCTCCTACTCGAGGACGTTAGTCGGTAATCGTCGAAACTTACGATAATAATAATAATAATAATAATAATGAAAAATAAATAAAGAAAGAAAGAAAAGAGAAAAGAAACAAAAAGAAAATTTAAAAAAAAAAAAAGAGGAAGAAAGTTGGCGTAAAAAAATGGCCAGCAGGAGTAGGTAGCGTCAGGACGATAACGTCAGTGCTTAAAGTTGAATTTGAAGAGAACTCCGAGATGTAAGGAGGATCGTCCTCGAACGAGCTAACCCCCGTCTCTTCCCCCTTCTCCTCCTACCCTATCCCCTCTACCATCCGCATCCTCCCTCGTCCTCACCCCTTCTCCCACGTAATTTCTAGTCGACGTCGAACTAAGAGGACTCGAGAACGTGTCTCCCGTTTTTTGACAAGCTCGCGATGGCTTCTTTCACGTATCCTTTAAATCTAATTCGTCGTTGGACGTCGTAGAGTACCATCGTCGTCTCCGAGTAATCCAAAGGGATCTAACCCGGGGATCTAACCCGGGATCTAACGGAAATCTAACGGAAATCTAACGGAAATCTAACGGAGCCTCTTTTTGCCTCTTCCTCTTCCTCTTCTTTCCATCCTTCCTTCCTTCCTTCTGTCATTTCTTTCCTTTTCCTTTTTTTTTTTTTTTTTTATTTTTTTTTCTCGTGTCGAGACGCGAGAAAAAGAAAAAAGAAGAGAAAAAGAAATAGGAAGGGAGGAAGCACGAGGGATTCTCTCTATCGTCACGTGCGAATTTTACGAGCACCCAGAGAAACGTAACTTTACCTCCATTTATTTTCGAATAAAAGGGACGCGAAACGTTTTATGAATATTATAACGATTGTTATCGATTTACACGTAACTTACTTACATACTTACCAACGTAATCACTTATTTACCAAAGTCGTTCTTACGAGGAATTTTATAATAAGAACGTCTAACGCCGTAACATAAAAAAAAAAAAAGAGAGAGAGAGAGAGAGATAGACAACAAAATACGTAGAAAATAAGACGATTTAGAAAAAAAAAAAAAAAAATCGTACGTTTCTCCTTTCTTCTTTTCGTTAGCAAAAGTCGTGGTTTTTTCTTTTTTTTTGTTTCTTAATCGTCGGATTTAATTTCACTTTTTTTTTTTTTATATCGACAAAATTCGTCGAAAGTTAGCCCGCCGGTAGGATTTTTTATTGTGGAAATTTTCTAACGAAATTTTCTGCGGTACGACCGATCAGATTGCTTTGAAAAAAGAAAAATAAACGAACAAAGATTACTAGTTTCCTCGACAAATAGGAAACCGTGCACCAAGAACGATATCTCTCTACGCATCTATCGTTGTTGAGAACGCGACCGACGATTTACAAGAGAGTCGACAAAGAAACGTATCTCTCTCTCTCTCTCTCTCTCTCTCTCTCTCTCTCTCTCTCTCTCTCTCTCTCTCTCTCTCTCTCTCTCTGTACGTGTCTATTTGAAAAAGGAATAGATATCTCTCTTTCTTGCATCTCGATCCAACAATAGCCTGACATATATATCGCTATGGTCTCTCCACTCGATCAAATGCAACGTACAATCTCGTATTATCGCAAACGATCTTTCATTTTCTTCCATCTTCTTTTATTTTTCTCTTTTTCTTCTTCTCTTTACTTCTTTATTTCTTCTTCTTCTTCTTCTTCTTTATATCCTCGTCCGTAAATTTAATCGAATTGGACCCGATCGATGTATACACATATACACGTAAACATATGCATACGATATACGGTATACACACACACACACGGGTTTCACACTATAAATATTTTATTACGTATACCTATTTTATTATACCCATTATACTTCGTATAGAGTTTATTTCGTATACCCCTTATTTTCCTTCTCTCTCTCTCTCTCTCTCTCTCTCTCTCTCTCTCTCTCTCTCTCTCTTTGTTTTTTTTATTTCTTCATTTTATCGAATTAAAACGTCCAACCGAACGAACGATGTCTCCTTCTTCTTCTTTTTCTTCTTTTTCTTCTTCTTCTTTTTTTCTCTTTCTCTTTCTCTTCTTTTTTTTTCTCCTTCGAACGTTCCAAGAAAACATTCTTGACACCACTCCACACGTGGCAACGACATATCCATCGATCCTACTTACAATCCTATTATTCACGGTGTGTTACTCACGGCCGTAGGCGGTGGTGCTGTTCTCAATAATTTTTATACACAACAGAGACACATACAAGTCAGCGTTTCGAGGAGGGGTAGGAGGGGAGGGGGGCTGAGAAGTCGTAAAATTCACGAATTCTATCACTGTGACGATATCTTGCCGTTCTCGACGATGAATATTGCAATCCTTGGAAGAATTATTATCCTCCCGTAAGGTTTTATAAATCTAAGAGAAATTATCTACATACTCTCTCACTCTCTCTCTCTCTCCCTCTCTCTCTCTTTCTCTCTGTTAACAAACCCTCTTTCGTTCTCCCTACACTCGAATAATAAATTAATTCTGACGACGTTACGACAAGTTCTCCGTACGTCCATTAATTATTATCGCGACGATCGATATTTCTCGACGGATATCTCGAAAAAATTATGAAATATTTAAAATTTACAGACAGTGGGAGAACGTAACGAACGTCGGCTCTTCTATGCTCGTTACTTTTTCTTACTTTCTTTTCTTTTTCTTTGTCTTTTTTTTCTTTCCTTTCGTCATCGAATCCTATCTTCGATCACTATCTTTCATCAAATAATAAGTTAACGATACGCGGGTATAAATCTGAATTTCGTTTGTACTGTTACTTTTGTCCTTTCTTTATTTATTTATTTATTTATTTATTTATTTATTTTTTTTTCGTTTCAATGAAATCTTATCGACGGTAAATAATGATTCCGACAACGTCACTGAGTACAACGCGTATAAAGACGTATCCCCTTTGATTTATTATTGTACGGGGAAAAATTGTGTGTGAGTAAAAAAAAAAAAAAAAAAAAAAGGGCGTAGGAATAAACGAGATAGGGGGTGTACGCGCCTCTTCGTTAATAGGATCTCGTCTTAAGGATGGCTTCGTTTAAACTATAAACCTCCCTCCCGCCCCTCCCCTACCCTCCCCATCCCCAACAACCACTCTCTTACTTTCCTCTTCGTCGCGTGATCTTCGATCGGCGTTCGACATCACGCTATTGTTGTGTTGCTTGAGAAACTGATACACAAACCGGCCGTGTGTGTCCCCCTTTTTTCTTTTTTTTTTTTTTTTTTTTTAAGATCGAATTCCGTGCAAGGGTTAATCGCCTCCTCGTAATGCACTCACGTTATACTCGTTAACGACTCTTGCTTTGTCTCTTCTTTATCTTCTTCTTCTTCTTCTACTTTTACCCTTCCGAGACATTTTCGATCAAAATATTCCGACGAGATTTTACGGATTTAATTTGTTCTTCTTTTCTCTTGCTTTTTTTCTTTTCCTTTTTTTTTTTTTTTTTAATTATCCATTCATTCATTTATTCACGATCATTCTCAAAATTGTTACGAACGCGATGACATCGTCGGTGAGAGAACTCCGACGTGGTTTTTACGGATTTAAATGCAATTTCTTTCTTTATTTATTTATTTATTTATTTACGATCATTCTGAAATTACGACGAGCGTGACATCGTCGATAAAAAAAAAAAAAAAAAGAAAAAAGTATTCCGATGATCGTGATTTCGCGGATTTAATATTTAATTTTTTTTTTTCGCTTTTTACTCGTTCACGATCATACTAAAATTATAACGAACGAGTAACATTATCGATGAGAATATTCCTATGCGATTTTACGGATTGAATGTATTATTTTTCTTTTTCCGTTTTTCTCTATCTTTCTTTTCTTTTTTTTTTTTTCTTTGCTTCAATTTATTTCCGACCATCCTAAAGTTATAACGAGCAAGGCTTTATCGATGAAAATACTCTTCTGACGTGACTTTACAGATTAAATCTAATTTTCCTTTCTCACTTTATTTACGATCATATTTTATTTACAACGAACGAGACCATATCATTGATCATAATGTTCTGACGTGGGATTTAACAGATTAGGTATGATTTCGTTTTCTCTCGTTTTTTTTTCCCTTTCAACTTATTTACGATTATACTGAAACAATAACAAAAGAGGAAGAAGAGAAGAAGATATTATTAATCAAAATATTCCTCCGGCGTCAGGTTAAAGGATTAAATCTCTTTTCGTTTCTCTCTTACGAGCTAACATTTACGAGCGTCCCCCAATTACAAATAAAAACACCTTATCATCCTTTTTTTTTCTTTTTTTTTTTTGCATTACCTGTTACGATGCGATATTCATTATGATATATATTCTTGCATCGCAACGCGCGATGCGAAAGATACGATATTCCATAAAAGAAAAAAAAAAAAAAGGAAAAAATTATATTTCTCTCTTATAGAAAGGAAAAAAAGATTAAAAAAAAAAAAAAAAAAAAAAAAACGATACTACGATACAAAGAGATATACGCGTAATTTAGTATTATATTCGCAATAATGTAATGTTACGATGAACGACGCACAGGAACGAAAAAGAATGGAATCGTCGAATGAGAATGGAAATGAAAAATAAAATAACGAAGATAGGGTGGGTGGGTGGGAGGGTGGGTTGGGGGACTGTGCGCGAAATAATTAACGTTCCGAGGGACCTGCCACGAAGCGTATGAATTAGAGTGATTAACGAATTTCTCATTAACATTAACGTTTATCTCGGCCATTATTATTATCATCGCTGCTACGTTTAAATGAATATTATAGACGTAAAAAGGTGTACGTATCCTATGTATAAATTCATTCCAAATACTCTTACACACACACACACACACACACACATATATATATGTACGTATGTACTAACACGTCTTCGTCTAAATGTGTCTCGTTCGTATACGATATATATATACATATATATATATGTATGTATGTATGTATGTATGTATGTATGTATATATATATATAAGAATATATATATGTTCTAAACGAAAGTAGGGTACTAGTGACAAGGGAAATTTGGGGAATTGAGCTTGAAGCGCTCCCTAGGATGGTCCATAGTGATACAAGAGGGATCTGGGAATGGGTTGGTATAGATAGGAGGAACAGAAAGAGAGTGAGAGAGAGAGAGAGAGAGAGAAACGGAATGCTTTCGTTATGGGAGGAAATTACGTCACTGCTCTCAATGTTAGGGAGGGGGTGTAACTCGAACTCCCACCACAGCCACCACCATCACTACAACCCCCACCAACATTACTACCACCACCATTCGTGACGTTCTACGGCGCTGCTCGTTCCAGATAATCGGGTCAATCGGTACTATTGGTCGTTCCTTCTTTCTTTCTTTTTGTTTTTTTTTAATCTCTCTCTCTCTCTCTCTCTCTCTCTCTCTCTCTCTCTCTCTCTCTCTCTCTCTCTCTCTACCCCTCCCACTACCACTCTTGTCGAACTATCGACCTCGCAGAGACGAGAGCTCGGATTATAACGTGCGTAAGCTTTTGATGCTGCTACATCACGCATACATGCGCGCATCCATACATAAATATACACACTAGTGTACATATATATATATATATATATATGTATGTATGTATGTGTATGTGTGTGTAGATGATATTATGTATAAACGTATATACTTATACACAGGCGTATAAAAAAAGCAACGTTATCGTTTTATTCCTACATTACATCGCGATTATCTTATCTACCGATAAATAAGTTTCCCCGTTTATTATTGCCTACGCTATTTACTTTTCAAAGACCTTGGAATGAAACAACAACAAAAGACAAAAGAAAGAAGAAGAAAAAGAAGACGAAAGAGACACGAGATAGAAAATAATCGTAACTCTGAAACATCGTTCGTCCTTCTATGTCGTTGTTATACGTACACATTTATATCGTTTATTATTTGAAATAAAACGCTTCGTCGTGTCTCTTGGATGTTTGTTGAGAAAACAAAGAGGAAAAAATAAAAGGGAAGGGAAAGAAAAATTTGTTTACTAAAAACGATCGACGATCGTCACGAAATATTGATTATTATAATACGTCCGTACGGTTCGTTTAGTGGATATTAGAAAAAAAAAAAATTGAAAAAAGAAAACAAAAATTGAGATATACGGTTCGATCAAATGAAAAAACAAATACTCAAACGTCGAGTCGAGTTATTATCCCGGAAGAAGTGAATTTAAAGAGAGAGAGAGAGAGACAGAGACAGAAACACACAGAGAGAAAGAGAGAGAAAGAGAGAAAGAGACAGACAGACAAAAAGACAGAGAAAGAAAGTAAGAAAAGGAGGAACGAAGAATCGATTTACGAACTGTCTCTTGTATTTTAAGGCTCTCTCTCTCTCTCTCTCTCTTTCTCTGTCTCCCTATTTCACGAAGGGTGAAGATATAGACATAGACGGATGTTTGTTCTCTCTCTCTCGACGACAGCTTTGTCTAATACTACCGGTCTATATATGTTTCCACGTATATATAATACATGCATAAGTAGATGTTTATATGATACTAAGTTCGCTCTATCCATATATATATGTATATATGTATATATATGTGTATGTATATATATATATATATATATATGTATATGTATATGTATATATATATATATATGTATATGTATATATATATATATATATATATATATATATATATATATATAATATATATATTTGAATACGCGTGTACATATGTTTGTATATGTTTGTGCACACACACATAAATATATATATATATATATACTACGTGTCATTTGCATCCACGTCGTTAGTAACGTTTAACGAGGTAGTCCTCACGAATGACACTCGCACAATCTTGGACGAGCACCAAAATTATATATTACTGCAGGTTCTATAATATATCGTAATACATCTTTTTCTCTTCTCTCCTCTCTTCTCTTTTTTTTTTTTTAATCATTTTCCTTTCTTTTCTTTTCTTTCCTTCTTTTTTTTTTATTCGTAAAAATCCGAGGATCACAAGGACGTCGCTTAAAGTGTCTCTCGTCGAAGAGACTTACCGAGTCTTATATTATAAAAAAAAAAAAGAGAAAGCAAACGAAAAGAAAAGAAATTTCAAACGCCATCTTGCGTAACACTCAACGAAATTTATCGTCCGTCCTCGTAACGTTTATAAATCTGGAACGATGAAACGGTTAATCGTGATGTACGTAATTTTTATAATTGATTTATAAGTTTATAAGTTCTTCCTTGAAAACTTCATGCACGATCGTTTAACTTCGTAGTTACTTTACGTCGCTTTGTTTAGATTATCTTGGAACTAAAAAAGCAAAACGTTCGATGGTTATATGACGTTCTGTATATATATATATATATATATATATATATATATATGTATACGCGCAGTATATGAAAAGTTAGTGCAGTTTGTACTTATTAGAAAAGTTAATATTGTACAAAACGCGCATACATATACGTACAATCTTCATTAACCAGTATTTCCTTCGTGAAGTTTTATCGTAGATAGTTTTGTTCGAACGATGTCATCGTATGTAATATTGATTGCAATTAAGTTATACGATACTTTAAAAAATAATATATATATATATATACATGTATAGTACAAATATATTTAAAAATAATTAGATTTATATAATAAAATATGTATATATATATAAATAATGATACAAGTTTCTAATATCATTTCTTTCTTATCATTATGACTTACAGAAACAAAGCATAATAGTACGACAATTAGAAGAGGAACTCAGAATGAGGATGCGTAATCCAAGCGTTGAGATGCAACAACAAATGGAAGTTCTGTACAACGAAAATGAACACCTAACCCGAGAAATTGCTATACTTCGTGACACGATAAAGGTAAGTTCGCAATAATATATTATGAATTTATTTATTAATAGATATACCGTACAATACGTACGTAATTACATATCCCAATACGTTCGAACGTTGTTAAATTTATTCATATCTCGCAATACGATTTTATCGATTTCATTTATAAACAATACTTCAACGATTATAATAGTCGATTTATTTGCGTTTCGATTTCCCTACGTTCGATAATGCACAGGATATGTATGTACGTATGCATGTATGTATGCATGTATGTATGTATTTATGTATATATGTATGTATGTATGTATGTATTATATATTCGTTTAATTATCAACGGCAACAGCTGTGTCACACGATTAAACGTAACTACGATATCTGTTTGAGTATTCGATCGGTAAGGGGTGGGGAGGGGAAGGGGAAGGGGAGGGGATTATCACGTGACGTGACCGAAAGAGATTATATGCGAATTTGTGAAAGGTATACGCGTTCTCGACGTATCTATGTAAAATGTTATATCCATTGAAAAAATAATATCGTACGAACGCATGTGGCCCCATGAATATTACATAATATGCATTGGCCTCGCAAAATTACGTCGGACTTTTTTTTCTCCACCCCCCTGTCCAACACACACACACGCGCACATCTTTCGTACGTATATATTTACGATATTATTTCGGTTACTTTTTTTTTTTCACGAAAATTATTAAATCATCAAAAGTATTAAATATTTCATTTCGATCGAACGAACGAACGAAATGAAAGTACGAAAAAGAAAACAAAAAAAAATATATCTCGGGTAATTTTTCTGATTTCGTTTACGAAAAAAAGAAGAAGAAAAATGTCGATACCACATCCTTCGAGAAAAATAAAATCACCCAAGATCAACCACATCTGTCGGATGATTTATCGTGGAAGTAAAATTAAGCGTACGTCATTTTAACGAAATTCCGTGGCAGAAAAAGAAAAGATAGAGATAAGGACAAAGTAATTATCGATGACGATTGTAAAAAAAAAAGGTTTCTGTTTTATTTTTTTCTTGGTTTACGTAGAGTAGTATAGGGAGAAAAGAGATCGATCAAAAATTTTTAATAAAAAAATAAATCGATCGAACGATTTACGATTGTTAGTCGAATGAATTTATTCGTGTAAAACGATTAAGAGTAAGATTAAGAGAGAGAGAGAACGAGGCTACGACGACTACGACTATAACAACGATTACTACGATTACGATGACTATAAAGATGGCGGCGTCATGTTTATCGACTATTCGAATAAGAGTTAACGAACAGACGCGGAAGGAAGTAAGTGAAGTAAGTAAAATAAGTAAAGTAAGTAAGTAAGTGAGTCCCGCTTATGTTACCGAAATAGACGTAGTAGGGTTTTAGATCTGGTTCGAGGTAAACGACCGATTGTTCTGGCAGGCGCCGTTTAGCGATCGTTAGCTAAGATACTTCCGGTATAATCTTGGCAAACGTTATAAACATTTCCCAAACTGGCCTCCGTTAATTCTGTTTTATAGTCAACCACACCTACCCCCTTCCCCTTCAGGCCGCTCTTTGGCGCCGTAATAACAATTTCGTCATATTTATGCGTATAGACACGCACTTATGCGTTACGTAACCTACGGCCCCTAAATCTCCGCGTCTGTGGCAATCTTTGCAATCTCTTGGATCTTCCGAGATAGAAAGAGAGAGAGAGAGAGAGAGAGAGAGAGAGAGAGAGAGAGAGAGAGAGAAACGAAGAGACAAAGGATACGAAGAAACTGCAATTTGGTGGCCGTCGTGTAACTTTTAAAATAGAATAATGTAAGAAAGACGATTGATCATGCGAGTTCTGAGGAACGATCGACTCGGATTTTGGGGGTGTATAAGGGGTGTGGGTGA
Source organism: Dolichovespula saxonica (assembly GCA_911387935.1). Classification (NCBI taxonomy): domain Eukaryota; kingdom Metazoa; phylum Arthropoda; class Insecta; order Hymenoptera; family Vespidae; genus Dolichovespula; species Dolichovespula saxonica. Next base: position 7,247,675 of record OU427001.1, read on the forward strand.
GGGGTGGAGAGAGGGAGGTTGGAGGGTAGGGAGAACACGAAAGGTGTTTGCCAAAGTACGAGCAATTAGCACGGCAAATGGCGGACCCCGACCACTTGATAAGAGGATACTTGTTGCTAGTTTGTGTCCTCGAAGTCTGCATCGTCGTGTTTTATAAGAACGATCGTAAGGACATCCTTTTCTTTCTTCTTTCTTTCGTCGGATCTTATTTTTCGACTATTTCTTTTTTTTTTTCCCCTCCCTGATCGAAGATAAACCACGTCCGTTCGACGAGAATTAATTATCATATTTTGAAACTCGTAAAGTGGGAAGAACGTTATTCGTTCTTTTATCTTTTTTTTCTTTGTTCCTTATTTTTTTTTTTTTCGAACATCGATAAAACGTTCGAACAAAATCGAAAACTTTTGTCTCGCCTGAGAACCTCTAACGAGCTGTATACTCGCCCTGCGATATAATTAATTTAACGTTTAATTGCGTCGTGCGACGTCGCGAGATAACGATTTATACGTGACGACCGTCGGGACGCGAGTACAAAACGGTGGTTACGTTAATTTCATTTGTTTACGTTTTATTTATTGGTCATTCGAAACGAAAAAAAAATAAAAAATTAAAATAAAATGAAATAAATCGAAGTCAAATAAAATTACAAAGGTCGAAACGATCGCGATGAGATTCGGATGAGAATTGTTAAATAGATTTGGTCGCGGTGGGAAAGAAGCGAAATTAAAAATGAAATAATTAAAATGGAGAGAGAAAGAGAGAGAGAGAGAGAGAGAGAGAGAGAGAGATTAAACTCGAGTTCAACGATGTCGTAACATTACGGGCAACTTTTAAATCAGGAATGCACCCGACTGCTTCTACTTTACAACGGAGTCGATTCCCCACGCGGCTTGACTTCGTAACAAGCATTATCGAGACTTATCGATCATTGAAACTCATCGATGTTACACGGGAAGTATAGACGCTCTCTCCAAGAGTATTTGAAAATGAAACGATTTTAATAATCGATGAAATGTGTTGGATAGTCTCTCTCTCTCTCTCTCTCTCTATCTATCTATCTATCTATCTATCTCTGTCTCTCATTCTCGTTTACCTCAAAACTCGCTAATAGTACGTAGAATAATTTTTATAAACTTACAGTACGCACGATTAAGGTTATTATCGAATTGAAACATTTCAACGAAGAGAGAGAGAGAGATAGAGAGAGAGAGAGAGAGAGAGAGAGAGAGAGAGAGAGAGAGATGAGTGATCGAAAAAGAAAAAGAAAAAAACGTTCGTGCCGATTTTCTAAAGCGGGAGATTTAAATTTTAATACGCGTTTATTAAACTATTATTATCATTGTGATTATTATTACCATTACAATTTGAAATATCATCGGCACGAATTTTCCGAAAAACCCCGATAATTTTCGCATCCAATATGGAACGAAGAATTATTTCGATCGAATAAAACGGATTTAAGTGGTATGCGATTAGTCGGGTGTAACAATTCGTTATAAAAATGTCGTACGTTGCGGTCTATACGTTTCAATCGATATAAATATTTGCAAAATTTTTCGTAACGTTATGACGTTAATATACCTAACTACCAATCGGATTCGACGAAGTAGGATATATATATATATATATATATATATATATATATATATATATATATATACATATTTGTTGGAATATATTAACGCGGACATTTCTAGTCCGAGAAAATCATCGCGGACAGGTCAAACGTACGGATACTACGAAAAGCAACTGGTCGCCTTTGGCTTTACGCCAGTTGTATATGCAGTTTGGCTTTCTCATTCGGTTTCCTCATTCCGCCTCTACGCCCTGATCCCTCCCTCCCTCCCTCCCACCCCTCCGTCTACTTCATTATAAAATCCAACGATTGTTGGTCGTTGGGCTCTGCTGCGGTCCGACGACCGATAGAATCCCCCCCCCACCCCTCCCCGCCTCCACCCCGTTCGGCATTCCCTTCGCTATTAGGCACACGTATCCGTATTTTTACGTTTCAACGCTCAACGTTTACACGCGAATCCATCTCAATTTAATCGATCTCGTTTGTCCGTCAATTTGCGCGCGATTAGGTTCTCCGTGTTTGGGCGCGAGTTTTATGGAGCAATTAAACGTCAACGCGTTTAATTCTTATCGAAATTATAATTATTTTTTTCCTGGCCAAAATTCATGTTGGAACCTCGATCGATTCGATGACGCGAACTTGATGTTTCGACGAAAGTAAAAAAAAAAAAAATAAATAAATAAATAAATAAAGAGAAAAAAAATAAACAACGGTACTCCCTTCTTTAACGCAATCGTCTATATCGTGGATTTCGACGATAAATACATCGATTGTTGTAATTTAAGTGTATATAAACGATCGATGCGAACGGTAAATTAAGGATTCGGATATTCGATGAAAAAAAAAAAATAAATAAATAAATAAATAGAAAAAAAAAGAAGAAAAACGGAGAGGATTCTTTATTCTTTCTCTTTCGAACGCAAACAGTGAAAACTGTTTCGTTGATATATATATATATATATATATATATATATGATGAAGTAAAAAACAGGGGAGGGTAGAGGGAGAGGGGTTTGGAGAGGGGCAAACAAAATCATTGGGGGGTGTCGAAGAAGGGAAAACGTTTAACGCGCGAACACTTTCATGGGCCGCCAGAGGGTATAAAGTACGACGATGGTAAGAACAGCGGGTGTCTAATTCGAGACTAATTACATTCCCGTCGTCAAAGAGGTCTTCTAAATTCGTTATAAAGGCGTCAAGCTACCAACGGCGCGCGCGTTATCTATACACCGACGCGCAATACAAATCGACCATTTACCAGCCTCCATGAAAAGGGAGTCCGACGACCCCTTCCCACCCCTCTCCTCCCTCCCCTACCACCCTCCCACTACCCCAGTCCCTGTCCGACTCAAACCCTCCTTACGTTTTTTCTCTTTGCTTTGATTCTCCCCTACTGTATTACCGCGAACTATGATGAAGAGAAGTTAAAAAAAAAAGAGAGTGAGAGAGAGAAGGAGAGAGAGAGAGAGAGAGAGAACGTGTCGTTCATGCGTGTTCGAAATATACTTTCTTGCCTCTGACGTAACGACGGATCTTTTTCTTCCATTTTTCTTTCCATCCTTCCTTCCTTCCTTCCTCCTTTCTTTCTTTCTTTCTTTCTTTCTTTCTTTTTTCCTTTTCTTTTTCTATCTCTCTTTCTCTCTCTCTCTCTTCTTTTTCCCTTCTTCCTCTCGCAAAAGAATTTACGCCAGTTATTTTCGAAATTCCGTTTTCGAATTCAGTTTTTCTTTATTCCTTTCTTAATCGCACCCTCTTTCTTATGTTTCTCATCGAAATCATTATCATTAATCATTACATATATATATGTATGTATGTATATTTTTTTTCCCTTTTATTATTGTTATTATAATTATTATCTTAATTTTATCTCTTGTTTAAATATTATCTTAATTATAATCGTTTAATATTGTCTCAATTTTACTCGTTGATGGAACTTTAATTTTTTTCTTTTTTTTTTTGTAATCGAAATCTTACGTAATCTTGACGTTAGATCGTACTGCTCATCGGTTTGATATTTTGGATATTACGACGAAAGGATGAAAAGAAAGGAACGAAAAAATTGAAAATCATAAAATACTTCCTGATATTAATTTTAAGATCTTTTTCTTTTTCTTTTTTTTTTTTTTCTATTTTCCTTAACAATAATTATTCTATTCCCGCGAATCGATACGATAGACAATTTTTTTTGACTCGCAATTGATTCGTCACATTGTTCGGGCCTTTTTATTTCTAGCAGTTCGATATTTTTGCTATTACAAAAAAATGAAGAAAAAAAAATGAATTCATAATAATGCAACACTCTTTGATATTATTTTTCGGTATAAAATTATTACGTATAGACAAGGATTCGTACAAATTTCCATGTCCTTTTATTTTTGCAATATTAATTTTTCCAATATTACGAGAATTATGAAACATGTAACTATACACACACACATATATATACATATATTTTTACTCGACGAAATATAATGAGCGTATACGTGTAAAATAGACGACGATCGGAATGCGTAATAATAGAATTTTGCAAAACCTAACGGACTAATATCATATTTGATCGTTTATGATTACAGGAATTGGAATTGAGAATAGAAACGCAGAAGCAGACATTGCAAGCTCGCGATGAGAGTATCAAGAAGCTTCTCGAGATGCTCCAAAACAAAGGGATGGGTGAGGCTGAATTTTGAATATTTTTTCTTTTATTTTTTTTTTTCTCTCTTTCTTTCTTTTTTTTTTTCTTCCTCTTATATATATATACATATACATATACATATATATTTTTTTTGTCTTCATTCTTTCTTTGTTTTCTCTCTCTTATCACTTCTACAACCATAAAGTCACTCTTCCTGTCGTCGTTGTTCGTCGCTCCCAGTAGTGTTTGTTTGTGAATCCGACGATTCGCGTACTCCTCTTCAGGATTTTAATTATTATTTCGTTCTGTCGTTCGAGGGAGAAAATTTGCGAGAAGAAGAAAAGAAAAAAAAAAAAGAAGAAATAAATTAAGGAGAGAATATTCGCGAATATCTGAGCGAAAAAAAAATTTACGTTCAACGATCGCATTCGTCCATTAAATTTTTCGCGTTCGTAATACGCCGATTAGGGTTATCGAAACGAGTCGAAAATAATATCATCGTCGACGTGCTATATCCGTCCTTCTTCGTCATATGCAAAGCACGCCGCGGGTGTGCATCGACGCGCGAGGCCGGTCATAATAATCTGTTTTCGATTACATTACGATACATTAAACGTCAGGAATGATCTGAAAAAAAAAATCGAAAAAAGAAAAAGAAAATAAAGAAAGGACCCCGCCGGATAAACTCGCTCGCGAACGAGAGATCCGTGATCGTCGCGATGACTCTTGGTTGTAAAAAGAACAAACAAAAAGAAAATAAAAAAAAGAAGGAAGAATTAAAAAAAAAATTCTCGTCGAGCGTGCTTCGTACAAGTGCGAGTCGCACGTGAAATAATGAAAACTCTTCCGGTGTGTTGTTCGTTAAAAAAAAAAAAAAAAAAATCATAGGTCAAAAAATTAACACGCGCCAAACCAAAAACAAAAAAATAAAAGCAAAAAGAAAAATAAGGGAACGTACCAAAAAAAAATCGACGAAGCTCTCGGAAAAAAAAAAATTCGTCGTCGCCGTTAATCCAATGGTGCGAGTTTTAAACCGGTCCCCCGATCGTTCCGAATACTATATTTTTTTTTCTCGACGAAAAAAAAAAAAGAAACAAAAAATAATTTTAAAAAAAGGACACAAAATGGGGAAAATAGGTAGAGGTAATTCGATTATGCGCGTTGGAAAGAGACTCGGCGGAATATTTGTTTTCCTTTTCTAGCATTTCTTTTTTTTTCTTCTCTACATTCCTTTTTTTTTTTTTTCTTTTTTCGAGAAACCTTCTCGATGAAACTCGTTCGAAATTAAACGGATATAGACGGACGGATGAATGAACGAACGAATTAATGAATAAATAAATGAATGAACGAACGAACGAACGAATAAGGAAGTAAATAAATGATGAGGCGTGAAACACGTTCGAAAGGAATTGTTTTTGGGGTAATGGCGAAGGGGTTGCGGGGTAAACGGATGGATGGGTAGGCGGGTAGGAGGGTAGGAGAGGAAGCGACCATATGTAGGGCAGTAGGGACGACACCGTCAATGGCGTCGTAACGCGTGCGCCGAATGTGGGACGTGGATTTTAGACGTCGTTGGAGATGTACCGAGAGGATACACGGCAGCTGCGCTAACGTCCTGGATTTACCCACCCCTCTACACACCCCCGAACCACCCACCCAACCACCCACCTACCTCCTACTGGCACAGATTTACGTAGTCTCCTACATTATGACGAACATACATAGTCCCTCGAACGCGTCCCATTATACGTTTTCAAAGTAACGAACGAACTGTCTTCGTTTTCATTTTCATTTTTCTTTTCGCTTTTCGTTTCCTCTCTCACGGAATTTTATTTGACGAAAGAATTAAAAGAACGACGACGCAAAAGAAAAATAATATATCTTCATTCGTTTAAACCCTCGTATGTTTACCCACACGTTTTTTCCCACTTGCGTTCATTTGGTCCTATTTGTTTATTCGTCCGTTCGTTCGTTCGTTCATTTATTTATTTATTTATTTTCTCTACCTCTCTCCTTCTTCCTTACCCCTCGTTTCCTTCTTTCTCTTCCTTTTTCTTTCGATCCCCTCTTCTTATTCTTCTTCTTCTTCTTCAACGTCCCATTGAATCAATTTTAAATGAACGATCCCCATGAACTCGACGACAACTCCAACGTCGTATCCGTCCGCTCGACGTTTAATTCGATCGATCAAAAAAAAAAAAAATAATAAAATAAAGACAAAAAAAGAAAGTGAGAAGAACGAATTATTAATTAAAGATTCGTTTAGAACGTATCAATTAGGTCGTTACGGTGAAATTAAAACGGTGTTTAAGAAGGTAACATAATCACGGCTGGGATGTATGTTTCGTTATATTAGCTACGATCGATCAAGCTTATAAACGAGCTTAATTTATTTTAAGATCGACTATCGTCGTAACGAAATCACTCTTATGTTATATCGTATATTCCCCCACCCCCGTACCCACGGACATCTCGCCAACCAATCACCCTCATGACACCCTCACCCTACAATCGCACCAAAACCCGGTTAACCCCCACCCTCCCCCCCAAAAGAGAGCTTCTTCTCGATTTCTACTGTTCCAGGAAAAGAGGAGGAAAGGATCATGTTCCAGCAGATGCAGTCGTTGGCCCAGAAGCAGGTCCTTAAACTATTTCTAACCATGCCGCCATAATCATTTGCATATATGTATATATATAAATACTATATATATATATTTATATATATATATGTATATATGTATATATAAATATTATATTATATAGATATCACTTTCTCATTTGATCGAACGATCGTGTCTCGCTCGTAACGCGTGTCTGAATACGTACTGTGTATTCGTGTATATGTATAAATGACAAATAGTCATAAACAAAGAGAGAGAGAGAGAGAGAGAGAGAGAGAAAGAGAGAGAAAGATATATAAACATATACACGTATATAGGTACCCGATTAGTAATATTCATAAAATTAACGGAACACGCGTTTGCGCGATATCACATCTTCGCTGTTATGTATAAATACGTAGTTGTTGCTTGCACGTAGAAAGCGAGTTGAAATTTTTGCTCTGCCATTGGCTTCACTTCTCTATCCCGTGTTTGTTTTATCCACAAGCTTTTTTAAACTCGTAACAAATTACCCATAACAATCATCGTAATATACTAATATATATTCGATATATATATATATATATATATATATATATATTTATATATTTATTTATATGTATATATATATATAACACAAAATAAAAAATAAATAAATAATTAAATGAAAGAGAAAGAAAGCACAAAAGACGGACCATCAGGTATATATATATATATATATACATATATATTATGCCGGGGATAATATTCGTGTAATCTCGAAGCGATGATCGTCCGAATTCGAGAATAAGAAAAGGATGAGTAAAAGGAGAATAGTGAAAAAATAAAAAGTAAAAAGAAAGAAAAAGAAAAATATGCGTATTGCGTCAATGATTGTTATTGACATAGATCGAAAATCCTTTTCGAATCTTCGATACGGACAACAAAATCGCCATCGAGCCACGCGTTTCCCGTTTTTTATTTTGTTCAAATATCTTTTTTTCTCTTATCTTTTTCGATCTTCCTTTCTTCGTACTTCGCGAACTACTAACTTATTATTTATTCTGATTATTTATATCATATAATACACATATATTATGTATTGTCTCCTCTTCCGAGATTCGAAACACACACGTTTTCGAGGCACAGGTCATATATATATATATATATATATATATATATATATATATATATATATATATATATATATATATATATATATATATATATATTTATATACGCGCACGCATACGTACACATACTTGGTCACACGATATATCTCACCAAAGCATATATATATATA
>OU427001.1:7260764-7268264 GCA_911387935.1 Dolichovespula saxonica
TTATATATATATATATATATATATATATATATATATATATAATTGAAAGAAAAACGAGAGGAAAAAATAAAAAAAAAAAGGAAAAAAAATTGTTGACGAAAGACCAAAGAATATATATATATATAAAAAAAATTAAAAAAAAAAAGTAGAAAAGAAACCTTACGACGGGACGAGACGACGACGAGGACGCGGAAAAGGCTGGGGGTTGGGGGTTGGGGGTTGTTCGAACGATTTCCATCGTAGATAAAACCGAAGTTCGAACACCCTCAAAAAAAAAATTCGAAAAAAAAAATAGAAAAAGAATATAAAGAGTATCTATATATATATATACCATACTATATTACATATATATATATATATATATATATATATATATATATATATATATATGCATACAAATATATATACATATATATAAACAAGTACTTCTCGTATAACGATAAAAGCAGAGTTTATTAAGAACGAAAAAAACATATGCGCTGTGATTGGAATGCGTGGAATGAGCTGCTTTGGATGTGTAGGTGGTACAAAAGACGTTAGCAATCCTCACAGGGAAATATCTCGCCCGCATCCACCCCTTTCGTCACTCACCCTGTTTAACAACAACAACTACAACTACTACTACTACTACTACTACTATTACTACTATTACTATTACTATTACTACTACTACTATTACTATTTCTACTACTACTACTACTACAGTAACCATCACCATCTTCACCACCACCACCACCACCATCACCACCATCACCACAATCACAATTATTCACCATCACTCATCGTCACCAGTCAACATCGACACAACAACGATCGACCATTGCCATCGTTATTTTCGTTTACACACACACACACACACACACACACACACACACATATATATATATTTCATCCAGGAAAAAAAAAAATATATATATATAAAGGGAGAGAAAAAAGAATAGAGAGGGAATTTTCCCCCTACGAACGATCACGATTTGTCCACGATTTGAACAAGTACACTGAGAGAGAACGCGTCAAATTTGTTTCTTTGTTTTCTCCTTTTTTTATTTTTTCTTTCTTTCTTCCTTTCTGTTTTCCATTTGCCACCCTCAGAGAAACGATAAAAAAAAAAAAAACGACGACCACCACAACAACAACAACAACAACAAGGGAAGCAACGAGAATTACAATTCGACGCGACGCGCGAGTTACGGTGTGTGGGTGTGTGTGTTTTTTTTTCCGTTGGGTAAACGTGGACATCAAAAGAAAATTAAAAAAAATAAAGAAAAAAAATTTAATTCATTTTCAAATTTAAAAAAGACGGTCGTCGCTTTTTTTTCTTCTTTTTTTTTTTTTTTTTTTACTTTTCTTCTCTTCTCCCCCCATCAAATAAGAGCGACGAGTTTTTTTCTCCTCCCCTACCCTCCCCCACCCCCCGTCATTCGTTTTAAATCGATTTGAGAGATGCAAATTTCGTACGGCTAGATTGCGATCATTTTATTTTTTTTTTTTTTTTTTTGAATTCGTATTTCTTTTTCTTTCTATTTTTTTTTTTTCTTTTCTTTTCTTTGTACACACAAACGTGCCTACGTATATATAAAAATATATAGATATAAATATATATACATATTTTTTCGTTCCGTTCTTCTTTTTGGTCGGTCAGTTATTATTATATTTTTTTTTTTTTTTGTTTTTCTCTTCTCTCTTACACTTAACAAAATCATCGCCAGAAGCACGAAATTATTTAGAGGGGAAAATAAAAACGTAGAGAAGTAAATTGATTAATATTAAATTACAATCGCATATACGATCGCATATATCCCGTTTTTTTAGTAGTACCAACACCGTCATACCTAAAGCTTCGAAAACGTATCACTATATATATATATATGTAAAAGGGGTGTAACAAAACCTGCCCAAGTGATCTAACCCCATTTTGGAAAGTCCACGGTATGTATGTATAACACGTTATCGCGAATACTCGAGCCAAAGGTCACGCGATAATAGTGACATTGACATTCGCCTAATTGTAACTTAACGACGATTAAAACGACCTTACCATTAATCACGTTGACACGGCCGTTAATTATTATTATCATTATTTTACCGATCCCTTTTTGCAAAGCTATCACCAGGCGCATCGATTATGTCATATCGCCCGTCTAAAGTTTGTCTCATTAAAAAAAAAAAAAAAAGAAAAAGAAAAAGATAAAACAAAGGGAGAGTAAAAGGAAAGGAAGGAAAAAAAGTGAAATTCTCCCTTCGGATTTACGGTAGAAAAATTACGACGTCGCTCGTTTCGCGATATTTTTGGCTCGGCAGAGAACAAAGATGAAATAAAAAAAAAAATAAATAAATAACTAAGAGAAAAATCTTTGCGATGTGTCCCTTTTTTTTACGATGATTCACATAGTACGCGTGTATATATGTATATATATATATATACATATAAATATATATACACACGCATACAATCATATATATTAATACATGTGCATAAATTTTAAAATCAACATCCGTATACGTACAACAACCCATACTACGGGAATGTTTTCAGCCTCTATTTCTTTATTTGCCTATATCTCACGTATACATATATAAATACACGTACATACATAACGTATACATATACATACACGTATATATGTGAGTGTGTGTGTGTATGCACGTATATACATATATATATATATGCATATATTGATACATACGCACCAGCTTGAACATTTTTCTCTTAATCATTTAATTTGTTTTCTCCTATGTTTTTTGATTCACCGTATGTATACATTATCCATATACTTTATACTCTCTCTTCTTCTCGTTCTTGTACGCCTCAGACACGTTCTTGCCCATCACGACTTACCACTATCATCGCCGATCGTCGTTATCGATGCGCGAGCAACGGGACGGTCCGAAAGTCGTCAAGTCGCGTCAAGGCGAGCCGATTCCAGGCCCAAGGGAGGACCTTGCGACTGTTTGGCACCGACCTGATGCGTCATGCGATAATACGACGTCGTTCTCCTCGCGTAATCTACTGTCTTATCCTCTACCATTAAACTAACACTAATCGCCATAAGCATTATTTAATCATCGGTCACATGGTTAGCCCGTGCTCGCACGACGCGTACGGTGGTCCTCTACGGTCTTAAAAAAAGAAAAAAAGAAAAAAAAAATACGTAGAAAAAATAAAAAGATCGTTGTTTTTTATTTGGAGAAACAAATGCAATAGAAAAAAAAAATAAATAAATAAATAAGGAACAAGATTCGAAACGAGGAACAAAATTCGATGCCATAATCAGCTCGAGTATTAGTTCGTTTCTGAGGGAAAGAGGGGGCAGGGGAGGGAGAGATTTTCTTGCATGATCGAATCCAATCAAATCAAATCAAATCAAGTCTAATCGTTGTTTTAATGATTACGTTATCGTCTTGCGAGCGCTCGCAACGATGTCTCAGCAACAGCACACGCAAACAACTCAAGCAGATGCGTATTCCCGAAACGTTTCGATACACGTAACGATCGTTCGATACCGATCCGAATCTAAATTCATTTATCGATCAATATATATATATGTATAAGAAAAAAAAAAAAAATTGATAACTAATATCAATTCTCCGATCTAACGTCTAACGTCTAACGTTCTAGACGTCTGACGTACGTCTCGCGAATGCGTATCCCCATATAAACACACACATGACATTCAGTCGGCGAAATATCTTGTCCATGTGATGTGAGAGCGTTTCGAGGATAAACACACTCTACGATAATAATCGCCCGTTATTGTTGTTGTTGTTATTACGGATTATATATACATTACATACGTATAATATATACTTATATATAAATATACGGGGAACTTGGGTATAAATTCGAAATAAGTAAAAAATAAATGAAAGAACGATTTTTGTTGGATGATAAAAACACCTTGGTTATGTTGTAAATGGGGGGTTTTCTCGGTCTGGGTCTTTGGTGGGGTGTGCGTTCGAGGTTTTCCGTGGGGGTGGGAGGTAGGAAAAATAAAAAAAAAAAAAAAATATAAAAAAAAAAAAATTGGGATGGTACATATGTGTAAGCAGCACCGTCTCGTCTACGTTTTAAACTAATTTATCGAAGGAATTATTATTATTATTATTACGATTTCATCGAAACGCTGAGCGCAGTAATGTGGACAATGATGTCGGCCGTACGTCGCGGTGGGCGAAAGAACTGCGACGGCGCCCGGCGTCCGGAAGAGGATCCCCGCGTGTCAATAAATAAAATCGTCGGCCAGCAAAGAGTTAAAGAAAGAGAGAAAGAAATAAACTAAAGAGAGAGAGAGAGAGAGAGAGAGAGGGAGGGAGAGAGAGAGAGGAAGAGTGGATAAAAAAAATATAAATATGTATACGTACGTATCTTTCATAGAAATATTAACGAAGACCGATGCGCGATATTTTATTGAAAATAAATAAATAAATAGATAGATAAATAAATAAAAAAAAAAAAAAAAAAAGAATAAGAAAAGAAATTGATCGACATTTCTCGAGGAACGAAACAACGTTAACCTTTCAAGAATAGGATGTAAAAAGAGAGAGAGAGAGAGAGAGAGAGAGAGAGAGAGAGAGAGAGAGAGAGAGAGAGAGAGAAGAGAGAGAGAGAGAGAGAGAGAGAGAGAGAGAGAGAGAGAGAGAGAGAGAGAGAGAGAGAGAGAGAGAGAGAGAGAGAGAGAGAGAGAGAGAGAGAGAGAGAGAGAGAGAGAGAGAGAGAGAGAGAGAGAGAGAGAGAGAGAGAGAGAGAGAGAGAGAGAGAGAGAGAGAGAGAGAAGGAAACAAAGAGAAAAAATAAGAGGGGAAAGACAAAATGACCGTCGTGGAAGAGAAAGAGAGAGAATAAAATATTTATAATAGTTAAAGATTTATAATAATTGAACGAAAAAAAAAAAATAGAATTTGGAATAATGAAGGATTATTGGAAGCTCGGCGAAACGTCGCTTTTCTTTCGTCAACCGGGACGCCATACCGGTGCAACGTTCGCTTCCTCGAGGCTGTCCGAATAATGTTAATCGGCAATGTCCAAGCGACAACAAAAAATAAAATAAATAATTAAAAAAAAATAAATGAAAACTTAGTAATCGATGATTATAGCGACGATCAGGCCAATAAATAGAACGGATGATATAGAAGATTACAGGAGAGACGAACGGGGACACGATCGGACAGCCTCGTGTCATTAGCGGAGAGGAGCACCAAGCTAACGCGATCAACGATACTATCATCTCATCTAAATATATATATATATATATATATGTTTGTGTGTGTGTGTGTGTATATATATATATATATATATATATATATAATATATAATATATAATATATAATATATAATATAATATATAATATAATATACAACTACATACTCGACACCGGAACGAATATAAAAAGAATAACATATCGGGAAAACCGACAACTACAACAACAAAAACAGTCGAGTAAGACGAAAATAATAAAAAAAAAAAAAAAAAAATTAAAAGAGAGAGAGAGAGAGAGAGAGAGAGCGCGCCGGCGCTGTGGCCGCGCGAGGAGGAGGAGGAGGAGGAGGAGGAGTTGCAAGTAGAGAGTAACGAAAAAAAAAAAAAAAGCGATAATAATAATTAAAAAAAAAAAAAAAAAAAAAGAAAAAAGTAATAAAAGGCAAAAAAAAATTCTAAAAAAAAAAAAAAATAAAAAACCGAGTAAAATAAAGTAAAGTAAAGTAAAGTAAAGTAAAGATGAAAGCGTGGCCCGGTTAGATCGACGAGGAGTGTAATCGTGCCCCTTTTGTTTCATTGCATCTGTTGTAAAGGAGCTAAAAGAGACGAACGAGACGCTGAAGAGCCTACAGACGAGGTTGGAGCTGGCATACGCGTCGACGGCTTCGTCCGGTGCACCGGTCGCCGGTGGTGGTGGAGGTGGATTAGGAGGAGGAGGAGTAGGAGTAGGAGGAGGAGGAGTAGGAGGAGTAGGAGGAGCACTTGGAGGAGGGCTAGGTAGCGTATCGTGCGGGGGTACGGGAATCGGCGGTACAGTCCTAGGAGGTAGCGTGGCGGTTCCAGGCGGCGTGCCCGGTAGCACCACCCTGACGGCCATCTTGGAGACTAAAGATGCCAGGATACAAACGTTGGAGAAGGAGGTTGCCCTATTGGAAACGGAGTTACAGCGTATCAAGGAGTGCGGTGGTAGATTGAGGGAGCAGTTGTTGAAGGCCACCGCCGTCCCGAGCGGCGGTGACATGCAACAGCTACAACAACAATTTCAGCAACAACAACAGCAACAGGAAATACAGCACCAACAGGAACAGCAACAACAGCAAATACAACAACAACAACAACAACAACAGCAACAGCAACAATTAGGTTTATCGAACGTCACGAGCGGCGTTACGGGTATCGAGCAACAAGCTCGACAGGGATTGGTGACGGCCTTGGGTGGTCCGCAACAGTCCGGCACGTTGGCCCTGGCCAGGGGACCGTCCGTGATGACCTCCCTGGTACCGTATGGTCACTCGTCGTCCACGGCACTAACCACTCCGTTGCTTGCCGGTTCGACAGGTGGAACCTTGAGCGGGAGCACCGGGGTCGGCGTCCTTGGCGGCGGTTCCTCGTGCCTGGCCGGTATCTCGTCGGGCACCACCACTGGCGTGGTCAATCCCTATACCGATCGTTACTCCGATCATCACCTTCATCCCCATCAGCTTCACCATCATCAACATCACCATCATCATCATCTCCATCAGCAACAACAGCAACAACAACAGCAACAACAACAACAACAACAACAACATCAGCAACATCTATTGCAGCAACACCAACAACATCAGATCCAACAGCACTTAAGGCAAATAGAACCGGCGGCTGCGGGAGCCCTGGCGCTCCACGCCCACACCTTCAACAAACACGACCTGAACTTCAAACGGCAAGTAAGTTTCTTCATCAACAACGTGCGCATCGAAAAGAACGACGCCGTCTAGGGAGAGAGAGGTGGGAGAGGTGCCGCGCGGAATTTGGACGACACCTTTGATTGTCGATATAACCTTTGAACCCTGGCTACCACAGCACACACCTGTTGTGGCCTAACGCAACAACACCGCATCTTCGTTTACTTCGACGTCCGCTGAGTACTCTCTCGCGTGCGCTTCCGCTCGCTCCCCCCGAAACCCCCTCTTCTTCTCTTCGGCTTTTCGAATCTCTACGGAGGAGCATGATGATGATGATGATGATGATGATGATGATGTTGATGTTGATGTTGATGATGATGATGATGATGATGATGATGATGATGATGACGACTGAGTAGCACCTGGAGCCATGATCCAAAGTATGGCTAAAATTTGTAATTATATCGATGACACAACACACATCGTGCCTGCTCGTCTCTCGTTTGTTACATCGGACTCCAAGAGATATATATATATATATATATATATGTATATGTATATATATATATATATATATATATCGAAAGAAAAAGACAGATATAGAAAGATAGAAACGGAGAGAGAAAGAGAGAGAGAGA
>OU427001.1:7270764-7375764 GCA_911387935.1 Dolichovespula saxonica
ACACACATATAAACACGTAAATTCATTCATGCATATTTACACGCATAGTATACATACAAATCTACACACACATACAAACATACATATATACACACATACGTACGTAGATAGGTAGATAAGAAAAATTAAAATTATAAAGCTTCCAGTTGTATATTTTCGTAGCTCAGAGCAATTTAATCGATCTTCCCTCGCGTCCTCCAACCCCTGCCCCCCCACCCGCCCGCCTCCGCCCCCGTTAACATTATTTCCCTCGGCCGAATTAAAAGAGCCGCCGAAAAGGAAAAATCACTGTCTCCCAATATCGCGTCTATTCTTGTTCGCCCTTAAAGAAAGAAAGGAAGAAGAAAAAAAACGATAAAAACCGAACAAAAAAGAAAAAAAGAGAACTCACGGGCTGTACCTATAGTTAAGATCATAATACAAATATAAAAATCATCAAACGATGTTCGATTGGTTAATTACAATCCGATTTAGACGTTGCGATTATCGCGAAGTGTTTTAATCGACCCCTGACCCTTCCTCCCATCCCTCCCCACAACTCCCAAACCCCCGAACCCTTCAACATCCCATTTTACGAGGAAAAATTCGGAGTACGCGCACATTCCATACATTATATACATATCTATACATATACATGCATATATATATATATATATATATATATATATATATATATATATATGTCGTCGTTTTTAACGTTTCTTCTGAAGTGATATTAAAAAAAAAAAAAGAAAGGGATGAGAAAAGGAAAAAATAAGGGGGTGGGGGAAGGGGTGGGAAATCACCGCCGCGATTGTAATGTAATAAAGAGTCAACAAGATACGATAATGGGCGGAGGATGTAGAGTTCAAAGTTAAATAGAGAGAGAGAGAGTGAGAGAGAAGAAAAAAGAAATGAAAATAAAAAAGTCAATGTAGCTCATATCTCTCGACTCTTACGTTTTATATAATAGGTACATAGAGAATAGAAAGATAGAGAGATAGATAGGCAGATAGGTAGATAGATAGATAGATATACATACTTACATGCATACATTACAAATACACACATATATAGTGATTCATAAATTCGTAGAAAGAGATATCGTGTGGTTATCCAGCTGGTTATATATATATATATATATATATATATATATATATATCTACATACGGATATAAATTTATAGGACATAATATGTATATATATATTTATATATATATGTATATTATGTCTTAAAAAATTTACAACCTTATAGACACACATGGATCCACGTAGGAAAAGATTCTTCGAAAAATCGATTTCTCTCAACGGTGGAAACGTGTTTTATGACGTAAGAAAAATGAAAGACGAGTGTATAAATGACGAAACAACCAAATCGTATAGAAATTGTTCCCCGAACTCCACGGGCATCTCTAATCGTTTGAATAATCGGATGATTAATATTTTTGTGTGCGAAAAAAAAAGGCGAAACAAGAGAGAAAGAGAGAGAGAGAGAAAAAAACGAAGATAAAGAAAGATAGAAAGATACGAGAATGGCACAGAGAACAAAACGAACGACGAAAGATAACAAAAATGAACGAAATGCACGAATGGGAGGGACAAAAAAACGCAAAATTATTGTTACTTATGTAAATACATCGTTTACGACGAAGTCTTCGTTGGATTCTTTGACGACGACGGGAGAATTCGAATAAAAAAAAGAAAGACAAAACAAACGAGACCTTCGAGGTTAACGATTACACGGATGACTGTTGGGAAAGGATATATATAAAAAAAAAATAAATAAATAAAAAGATATATATATATATATATACATATATATATATGAATCAAGAAAGAACAAACGAAAACGAAAAATAAGAGCAGAGGTATATAAAAAAGAAATTAATAATAACGATGATGATGATAATAATAATATTAATAATATTAATAATAATAATAATAATAATAATAATAATAATAATAATAATAATAACAATAAAACGCAAGCAAAACCTACTTTTTTGTTTTTCCACGACCCACGGTTTTGTTGTCGCATTTCTCTCACTCTTTTCCATAACCATATATATATATATATATGTATATATATATATATACATATATATATACACAATCCCCCACCCTTTGATATATATATATATATATATATATGTATATATACATATATATATATATATATAAAAATATTTTATATACAAAATTGATCCTCCTCCGCAGACTATTGACAGGCTTGGAGGCGCAGGTGCTACGAGGAAGGTGCAGCCGGGTACGAATTGTCCACGGAAAATCATTTTTTTATTTTGTTCTCGAAGCGATAAGGAAAGAACGAAAAAAGAAAAGAAAAGAAAAGAAAAGAGAACGATAAAGAAAAAGAACGAAAAAACGGAAGGAAAAAGGAACGACATTTTTTCTTCTTTTTTTTTTTTCTTTTTTTTTTTGCTTTCCTTTCTTTCGAACTATACGCGAATCCATTTCTCTCTCTCTCTCTTTTCGTCGAACACCCTCAGTCGACGGCTTCTCTTTTATTTTTTCCGCGTTTTCATTCTCCTTATTTCTCTATTTTCTTCTAATTCTTCTTCAGGGAGAAAGAAAAAAAAAAAAGAAAAAACAAGAAAAAGAAAAAGAAAAGAATCGGGAAAAGACACGAAGGAAGACGAGGCGAAACACAACAAAGAGAGAGAAAAAAAATAAAAAGAAAGAAATGATCTTCAAGGGAAAAAAAAGGAACGAAAGAGGGTTGTGGGGAGGAGAGTTCTCGTTAATTTTCTTTATTTTTTAATCCTCTTCGTTCGTCGAGGGGGGGGGGAAAGGAAAAAAGAAAAAGCGTAGGAGAAAGGAAACGAGAAGAAGAGAAAGGAAAAAGAGAAAGGAAAAAAAAAGTGAAGAAGGACGAAACGAAACGAAACGAAACGAAAAAAAAAAGAGAGAAGGGTGCGAACAACGTTTGGGAACGTTTTCTGTTTTTTTTTTCTTCTTCTTCATCATCTCTCTCTCTCTCTTTCTCTCTCTCTCTCTCTCTCTCTCTTTGTTTCTATCGCGAAATAAACGATCGCAAAAAAAACAAGGCCCAATCGTTTATCGCAACGTTCCTCGCGAAACTTCTTCTTCTTTCGTTCGATCGTACGAACACTCATGACAAATTTCGCTTAATATTTTTTCATTATATTTTCTAACTCGTCGCATCTATCCCGACTTTAAATCACTTTCATCGTCATCGCCACGATCATCGTCATAGTCATCGTCATCGTCATCGTCATCATCGTCGTCGTCGTCACCATCGTCCCTCTTAGCATCCCACCCTACCACCCGTCGTCACTCAAAAAAATCAAAAAGAAAAAAAAAAAAACCACCACGTTATATCGTTTCTTTACCCCCTAACCTAACCTTTCTAGTCTCATCGTTAGCGTCAAAAAGTATCCATCGTGTTTCGTTTTAGCACCGATTAAATATTTATCAATCGCGCATCAATAAATAATACCTCGCATACGTATTATTCTACCTCACACAATTGTTTCTTCTCTCAGATAAGAAAGAGAGGCTCCGCTCCACTCGTCACGAAATACGAAATAATACACGCCCAATAAGATCATCGCCACCGGCAACCCACCCCCCACCCTCCCTCCCTTCCTCCCTCCCACCCACCCACCACCCGTTCGTTTTAACTTCTCTCGTATTTCTGTATGTCGATCGAAAAGAAAAAAGAAAAAAAAAAAAAAAAAAAAAGAAAGAGAAAAAAAAGGCCAATCGCGAAAAAATACGATTTTCATATTATCTCTCGTAACGATCAATCGCCATCGACGTACGTAGATATTATCAATGGAATGACGTTTATCAACGACGTGTTATTGTTTTGTAATCGAATAATATGCTACATTGATAATCGACGTTAACATACATATACATATATATATATATATATACATATATATATGTGTGTATGTATATATACGCGAAAATCGTCAACGCGATTTTCATTCCCCATGCATGCGACGTGTGTCATAAACGTTCGAGAGAGATCGAATCGATAGATCGATCGATTTGTTTGTATATATATATATATATATATTCGTGATAATCGAATGATCGAATTAATATGGATGGATAACATCGATATACCTGGGATGTTTTATCTTGTTTCTTTTTTTATATTTTTTTTTTTTTACAGAGAGAAAAGAAATTATCCTCGTTAG
Source organism: Dolichovespula saxonica (assembly GCA_911387935.1). Classification (NCBI taxonomy): domain Eukaryota; kingdom Metazoa; phylum Arthropoda; class Insecta; order Hymenoptera; family Vespidae; genus Dolichovespula; species Dolichovespula saxonica. The sequence goes on from OU427001.1 coordinate 7,274,934, forward strand.
GACGAAATTTTTTTTCTCGAACCAAAAAATATAACACAAAAGAATAATCATTATTTTTTCGTCTCGCGGGATTAAATAAAATCGATCAAAGTGTTCCACAAGTTAATCGATAGTAATAAGTATTATCGTTATCGTTATTATTATTATTATTATTATTATAATTATTGTTATTGTCATGGTCGTCGTCGTCGATTCTCTCGAACGATATGCACTCCACGCGAATCATTTATTATTGCGACGCATGGGAACACCACAAAGTTTTCCCCCGTACGTGCCGTTTTTGCATGACGCATGTTTTACGCTCGATATATAAATATATATATGCACATATATATATATATATATATATATATATATATATTTTATGTATTACATACTCGATGCATCCACCCCCCCCTTGCCCCCACCCCACGCCCCACGCCCCACCGCCACTTTCGTCATCTAGCTGTCATCATCCATCTCGTAAAGCGATTTACAATTAAGGTAAACGAGAAGTGTATTGCAATGTAAAAAAAAAAAAAAAAAAAAAAAGAAAAAAGAAAAGAAAAAGAGAACAGAAACAGGACAAAAAGAAAGAAAGGATAAAAGAATTAAGAAAAAGAAAAAGGAGAAGAGGAAGAAGAAGATCGGAGGACAAAATGTCCGTGCGGTTCGGTCGACGATCATGCTCGAGATACATTATGTATTATATTATAATCATTCATGTTAAACGATCCAATGCGATTTATTTGGCCACGAAAGATTTTCTCCTGCGTGATCTATCGCCGATCTATACGGATATTTCGACTCTCGTGAATATATATATATATATCGTTCTACGTATCCATCAATGTTCGTAGCTACGATAAGCAAAGGGATCTCGTTACGTTTGTCTCTCGTCGATAATCGATCGATCGATCGATCTGAATTTGCAAAATTTTTTTTTTGCCTATCACTGTACACTCTCGTGGCCCGTATACTCCGTAATAGATCGATACTTTTGTTTTTGTTTTGATTCAATTGTTTTTCTCTCGTTTTTTTTTGCTTTCTTTCTTTTTCGTTTTTTTTTTTTTGGCAAAGTCATAATTCAAGATATATATATATATTTCTTAAGATCGATCTCAATCGAGAGAAAGATCGGAATGCGTTAATTAGAATCTGTTAGAATTCGTTCGGAGTGGAAAAGAAGTAACGCGATTGAAATAAAAAAAAAATAATAATAATAATAATAAAAATAGATAGAATTGAAATAGTAGAACGAAAAAAAACGGTGGAAGGATAGAGAAGGAAGAAAAGAATTGTTGATTGCGAAGAAATTAAAATAATTGAGACTTCGCACGGATACAAACGAATGCGATTTCTTTGCCCGTTACAAATTAAATATATATATATATATATATATATATATATATATATATATATATATATATTAAGATACGGATATTAATATAGATATTAAGTTATATGGTTAAGTTAGCGATTAAGTCAGCAGAGGTTGGCGGTCCCTAACTCCGCAAAATTTGTTTTTTTATCGTTCGTTCGAAGGATCGACGAAGAAATGGATAAAGGAAAAGAAAATTATCAAATCGATCGGGGGAAAAAAAAATCCACATATCGGCCAATCGGGATCGTATCTCTATTTTGAAAGTTATCCGTTTCGAATTAAAAAAAAAAAAAAAAAAAAAAAAAATAAAATAAAAAAAAGATTCTAAATTCTTTTCGTCTCGAGAGAAAAAAAAATAGAAAAGAGAAACGTTTAAAGAAATGTTCGAAGATTGTCTCTAAGGTTTATAACTCGACGATTCCAAAAAATAAAAAACAAAAAAAAAACGAAAAAAAAAGAAAAGAAAAAAAACAAAAGAAATGACGAGCGTTAAGATAAACGTTCGTCGTAATTGTCTAAAATTGTTAAATGTGATCGATGAAATGATCGAACGATAGAAAATAATGGCGGAATTGGGTGACCTACGTTGGTTGAGCGAAGCATTATTAAACGTGGTGCCCCCAATATTCTAGCTTTCTGAGGAGGTAAGGATATTCTTCACCCGACAAAGAAGCACTTACAAGTCACGAAACCTACTACCACTCTTCTATCGTTTTCATCTCGCGTTAATCGCAATACCAACGATCAGACGTACAGACAGACAAACATACAAACAAACAAAACGAACAAAATAAACAAACGGATGGACTGAGACAGACAAACGGACGAAAACAAAAAAAACGAACGAACGAACGAACCAAAAAAATTCCCCGTATTATTACTTAAAAAAAAAAAAAAAAAAAAAAAAACACGCACACACATAACAACAACAACAACAACAACAACAATAATACAATACAAAAAAAAACGTAATACCGGAGTGTGTTTCTCGATGTTATTTTTGTTCCGTAGTCAATTTCTCTCTCTTTTTTTCTATGGTGTGAATCATATATATATGTTGATCGACTGTTGCCAATAGAAAATCATTCGTGTTATATTATCATTGACTGTTTGCACTATATAATATCTTACATGCATACATAAATCATACATGCATACACACATACATGCATCCATGCATATACGCATATATACACACACATACGTACACCTGTTTGGACATTAATTCTTTCTTTAGAATGCTCAATGACACCCTCGAAGGAATTAAAAAATTTAGACCCGATTTAATCGAGCTTAACGATGAACTTTATATTTTCGTTGTAAGCTCGTTTCTCTCGCTTGTGTACTTTCTCTATGTGTGTTATGTCTCTCTCTCTCTCTCTCTCTCTTTCTCACTCTCTCTCTCCCTCTCTCTCTCTTCTCTCTTTTGTCTCATTCATCAGCATCAAACACCAACGACGACAAAACAATATAACAATAATAACAATAATAATTTAAAAAAAAAAAGAGTTGTCCAAAACATACTTGAGAGAAAAAAAAAACATAAAAAAGTCTCGATTAACGACGACGACCAATTTGAAAAAAAAAGAAAAAAATAAATAAATAAAGGGTCGTCCAAAACATACTTATTCATCTCATCGATCGATCACCGGACTTCATCAGCCGACCACCCAGTATGTGTGCGTGTGTGTGCCGCTTGCTTTTTCTTTTTTTTCATTTTTTTTTTTTTTTAAATTTTTTTCCCCTCTTAAAAAATCGCAGACTTCTCCAGTCGCAGTTTTCTCTATATCCGGTTTCTCCATTCTCTCGCGATAATATGAAAAAAAGAAAGCGAAGGACGATTAAAAAAAGAAAAAAAAAGAAAAAAATTATCAAAAGACGAGAAATAAAATGAGAAGAAAGTCAACGAAAAAATAAAAAATAATAACGATGATGACGAATAAATGAATGAATGAATGAATAAAAAAATAAATAAAAGAAAGGGGAACCACGAAGATCGAATAATATATAAATATAAGAAATAAAAAAAATAAAAGATAAATAGAGAAAACACGTGAACTCGTCGTATGATTCTGACGAAAGAGAGAGAAAGAGAGAGAGAGAGAGAGAGAGAGAATTTTCACCCCATCACGACACTCAAGCATCATCTCGTTCGTATTGGCATCCCGTAGAAAAGCTCGTAGCACGAATTTGAACGAAATTTTAAGAACAAAAAATCAACAAAAAATAAAGAGAGAGAGAGAGAGAGAGAGAGAGAGGGAGAGAGAATTAAAAAGAAAGAGAAAAGTTGAATTACAGTGCATCCGAAAGCGACACGAGCAGAGGAAATGGTAAATTATTATTACGTTAATCGTCTTCATTCTCCATCTTTTTCTCTTTCTAAACCGTAAGTTATTAATTGTTTTTCAACGAAGGAGAGAAAGAGAGAGAGAGAGAGAGAGAGAGAAACGCAAAGTCGATTCAATCTGCTCGCGAGTTTTCACGTAGAGATTATTTACATCGCTTATGTAAAGAAATTTGCGTGTAAAAGGGTCACACACACACACACACACACACACACACACACACGACAAACACACAAACACAAACACACACACACACACAAAAGCAAACACACATATGCATGTTACAATCCTCCGTAAGGCGAGAGTGTCCTACTGTTATCGTGATAAACGATTAAACGTCACGTTATTAAATACAAAAATGATATTCAACGAGGTTGTATTATTTTGAGGGTGGCTTTAAAAGAGGGGAAAAAAAAAAAGAGAAAAATGAAAAAGTAAAGTTTCCACGCACGTGTAAAATAAATTTCGCGGTGAAAATTTTGTTTCGCATTGTATGTACGAGGCACCCTGAGAACAGTTAAATAAAGATTTGATAGATTTTTCTTTTAACGATTGTCCGTCGATTTTAACGTAGCAAGGGTAAACAACAACATAGAAAATAATAAAGGAAGGATCATTCATTTGTCGAGCCTCTTTCGAATGGATATCGTTTTTTCTTTCATTTTTTTTTTTTTTTTAACATCGCGCCAGACGCTCTCGTCGACGGAGGAACTGTGAGATATATATATATATATATATATATATATATATATATATAAATATATATATATATTTTTTCTTCAGTAATAAGTAAAATATATACGTAGTTGTGATTAGCTGTTAGACACTTAGAGAGCTGTGTTACAACACTACTTTTCACTTATGTTTTATGCTTGATATCGTTGCGAGTTCTCCCGTTATATTTATGTATACACACACACGCACAAACATATATATATATATATATATATATATATATGTATGTATACGAATATCGTCTCGGTGATAGCTCGCAACGAGTGCCACTTAAATGCGGCCTGCCGATATGCCAGTGTAGATCAGACGATTTTTAGGTACGTACACACGAAGAAAGGAAGGAGGAAAAAAGATTAAAAAAAAAAAAAGAAAAGAAACAAAAACAAAAAAAAAGAACAACTAGAAAGAAACAAGAGGAGAGACACGTACATGTTATACGTCCTAATCCTATTTAAAATTTAATCCTAATCCTAAATAATGTGCACCTCCAACCTTTAAATATGTATATATTTATATATATATATATATATATATATATATATATATATATATGATTGGAGCAAAAATAATTGTGATTTTTATCATTTTACTCGATTTTTTTTTGCACCAACCCAATATATACATATACATACCTAATATATATATATATATATATATATATATATATATATATATATATAATCCCAACACTACCATGGACACGTATATAATGTACACTGAAAGGAACACTTGTTCGTATTGTTGGTTTTTTTCAAACCGCTGCATGCCGTAAAAGTATATACATACATACATATCTGACTCGAGTATGACCACCATTTCGACCGTACTAATCCGATTACGTATTAATTATTGTTAATTAATTCATTGGATTAATTTCACCTATTATATACCTATGTCAAAAAAAAAAAAAAGAAAAAAAGAAAACAGAAGAAAGATAAATTTGGGAAAATTCGTAAAAATTAACAATAATGTCAACCATTAAGAACGTAGAAAATCTATGGAGATAACAAGAGACCGAACGTCGACCATTGTAATTTGGATGGAATGATCATTGATCGTATCGAAAATGAAGAGAGATCGTGGCTCGAAATTTTTTTAAACGAGGTAGAAATGTTTCGGTCATGCTCGGGAACATGGCGGAGAGAGACAGAGAGAGAGAGAGAGAGAGAGAGAGAGAGAGAGAGAGAGAGAGAGACAGAGAGATGTAGAAAGATAGAGAGTGAGAGAGTGAGAGAGAGAAGAAGCTCCTCTCCGTCGCTCAAAGCCGTCAAACAGCCGTCCTCGTCGTCGTCCTCGTCGTCGTCCTCGTCGTCGTCGTCGTCGTCGTCGTCGTCGTCGTCGTCGTCGTCGTCGTCGTCGTCGTCGTCGTTGTAGTCTTCGCCGTCGTCGTCGTCGTCGTCGTCGTCGTCGTCGTCGTCGTCGTCGTCGTCGTCGTCGTCGTCGAGGCCGACGGGGCCACGAAACCGATCCTCTCCTGGACGACGAATTTTTTCGCAGCTGGAGGAACTCAGAACGGAGCTACAACGAAGGGATCAAGAACTCATGGGTATGTCGGCGAAGATGAAGACCCTAGAGGAACAACATCAGGATTATCAACGACACATTGCCGTACTGAAGGAGTCCCTGTGCGCTAAAGAGGAACATTATAATATGTTACAAGCTGACGTAAGTAAACAACGATCGATCCTTTTAACGACGTAGAAACAATTGTTTTCTTTTTTTTCTTTTTTTCTTTCTCATTTAGTAAGAAGTATACGTAGTATCCGTAAACGAGATTCCCGACGGTATCCCTCGTCGATAGATCGATAGATCGATAGATCGCCCGATGGCGTTATTTCGAAGTAAAGAGGATAAAAATAGAAAATAAGAATGTGAACGAAACAAAACAAAAAAAAAAAAAATATAGAAAAATAAAACAAAAAGGAAAGAGATATTTCAACGGCGTTATTTAAAGATCACGATGAGAACGACGACATACGCGACACGTATATCGAACGCGTGAAGTCCGATATGATACGTTCGTATCGTTCTTATAATTCTTCGTGGCAACGTCTATGATGATACGTGATTTTACGTGGACGTTGGAAACAATCGTACTGCAAAATACGTCGGAGTCCGATCGATCGATCGAACGATCGATCGAACGATCGATCGAACGAGGAGTAGCAAGGAATTAACGTTAAACCCCCTTTCACCCCACCCCTCACCCTGCCTGCCTCCCTCCATTCACTCCCCCCGTATGCGACGCGTTGCAACGTATAAGACAACCGAGCGAACCTGCAAAGCTAGCAAAGCTGCAAAGCTGCAAAGCTGGAAAGCTCGAAAGCTGCAAAGCTGCGAAATCGAATTTGGGAGAGCCCATCGCACTTCCCAACGGGTAGGGAAGGAGGGAGGGAGGGAGGGCAAAGGCCAAGAGAGCTGCAGTAGGAAAGTGGGTCGTGGGAAGCATTTCTCTTGGCCTCTCCTCGCGTGTCGTTTCGAATCATAGTCGTTCAAAAAAGTCCGAGAGATTCTAAACGTTGCGAGCGCGCGTGTACTATTCCAACATTATTCTCTCGATATTCTTTTTTTTTTGTTTCTTCTCTTTTTTTTTCTTTTTTTTTTTTTTTTTTTTAATTCATTTTTTGTATCCATTCGTACGTCGTTTCCGATCGGTCGCAATCGTTAGCACCGTTTTTTTTTTTTTTTTAATCGCGCGTACAACTTCGTCGTCGTTTTCGTCGTTCTTTCCACACACCCCGCCCCTCCCCCGCCCCCCGTCGCAAACGTTCGATCCGTGATAAACGACATGCGTTCGTGCCCGTGCACGTACGCGCATTATTTATTCGGCAGGTCGAGGAAATGCGTCAAAGGTTGGAGGAGAAGAACAGGATGATAGAGAAGAAGACCCAGGCGGCTATGCAGGCCCAACAGGAACGAAATCGCATGAACAACGAACTGACAGAACTAAAGGATCACATGGATATCAAGGATCGAAAGATCAACGTACTTCAGCGCAAGGTAAGAGGATTTTTCGTCCTTTTCCATTATTTCCTTTGCGCACGTTACATATATATATATATATATATATATATATATATATATATGTTTATTTATTTATTTATTTATTTATTCTTCTCTTTTTTACTCTCTACTATAACTACGATGCAATCGTTCGTTTTTTATTTCTTTGATTCGTACGAATGTCGGGCATGATTATTCGTCGCGTCGATTACGAACAATGAAACAAATGGTAATATAATTGATCGATTGATAAATGATAATATAAGTGATCGATGTGACGACACTCCGACATCGACACCAAGTTTCGATATTTATGATAATTAAGATGGTTTCGATGGTTAAGATAATTAATCTTCGAACGGAACAAATATAACGTAAACATCATACTTTTAATAGTATTTAATTGATTTTCTAAAAACGCGATGACGATATTTATTATCGATTATTGTGGCGAAATCTGTCTCTTTTTTTTTCTTTTTTTTTTGTTACTTTTGAACGTTCGAAGGTTAATAAAATTTAATATTAAATCAGAAAAAATGCGTGTCATGCGTTTTGGGAATGATTCATCGGCGATGAATTATGTGATACTACGGTACGTTATTATTAGATTATTAATCGTAAGCGTTAGATGTAAAGCGTTATTATTATTTTTATTATTATTATTATTATTATTATTATTATTATTATTATTATTATTATTTTAGAATCGTAGCGTAATAATTTACCTTCCCTCTGTTCGCAACCTCACCTTTCTCTTAATCGTTATAACGTTTAATATCACTTTGTATTTGATTTTTTAAGTTGTCACAGTTTTTAGACTTTATGTATGCAAACACACACGCACACACGCACACACATGTGTATCCCGTCGTCGTCGGCTTTGTATCAATAAATCTACGTTTAGATTGTGCCCGTCTTTGATTCATTTGATTTATTTTGTTACGTATTATCACGAACACACCCCTTCAACCCTTGTTATTTAATACGTCTTCGTTTCTTTTTTAGCTTTTTTTTTATGTATATATACATGTATATACATATACATATGTATGAATTTTATATTACGTACGATGTTCTGTTATAGGTTCCCGTTCTGTTTATCCAAAAATGCTTATGTATTACAATTTTCTTAAGTACATTGTCGTCCCGAACGGTAAGTTAAATAAAAGTACACGCTCTCTCTCTCTCTCTCTCTCTCTTTCTCTTAGTTCCATGGAAAGGTAGATGAAAAAATTATACGAAGGTGAGCCCGCATACCAGGTAGGTGGTAATCATATCAGTTTCCTATATATATACATATGGACTAAATTATTTGACTAAATATTTAAGTGATACCCTGTTAAACAGGACTACTAATGGGATACACGATACTAACGCATGATTACCATTATCAACTTAACTCTGCCAGTTAATGCATTGCCACGAATGTAAATTAGAAACCATAGCGTAACGTAAACGGACCCGTATGTACATTGGTTTAATTTCCGTGTAAATTCAAATTACGCGTGAGGATGAATGTATCTAGGAAAAACAAAAAAAAAAGAAAAAGAAATAACATCCAGGCGTATCGAATATACTAAACAACATCCAGAGATATCAAATAAACTAACAAAATGAATTTTATCTTACTAAACGATCGATCGATCGATCGATCGATCAATCGATCAATCGTTATCGTTATCGTTAACGAGATTACGTCTAAGTCGACTGGCGTTCGCGTTGATAATGGTTATTATTAGGACACGTTTGATTTTCGTGATCCATTCATTTTGAGGGATTACGGGACGTGTAGATCGTTTCAGAAAAAAAAAAAATAATCCCAAAAAAGTTGCGTAATCAAGCATGATCACGTGTACGCCTTTGACTGCAGATCGAAAATCTCGAGGATCTGCTGAAGGAAAAGGACAACCAGGTCGACATGACGAGAGCGAGATTGACGGCCATGCAGGCTCATCATTGCAGCAGCGAGGGTGCACTGAGCACGTTGGAGGAAGCTATCGAGGATAAGGAAAAGCAAATGGCGCAGCTCAGGGAACAGAGGGATCGCGCGGAACAGGAGAAACAGGAGGAGAGGGAATTGCACGAGCGCGAGATTGCCGAGTATAAAATGAAGATACACGCGCTCGAGTCCGAGGTAGGTGGAAAGACTCGTCGTCGTTTGAAAGAAAAAAAAAAAAAAAAAAAAAGAAGAAGAAGAGACAACGATATTTCTTTCTTTCCTTTTTCGTCGAATAAAAAAAAGAATAGAAAAGAAAAGAAAAAAACGATTTCATCGACGAACGTCGATAGAAATTTTCTCGAAACGTTTTGAAAGCAAGCAACAAAGCAATTTGTGGGGTTTAGTTCGTACGAAGTTTATACAATTTTTCTCTCTCGGAAATATTAACCCCTTCCCCATCCACCCCTCCCCAACCCACCCAACCTACCCTACCCCCGATGGGTAAGGAGATTGCGTCTTATCGAACGAAAAGATATAAAATCGTTTTTGTTTCTCTTTCGTATTCGTTGTTGTTATTTGTTGTTTCCTCGTTGAAACGTAAAATGAAAAAAAGAAAAAAAAGGATATTTCAATTTTCTTCGAAGGAGTACAGGGTGGAGTGAAACGGGAAGGGGAGGGGGTGGCAGAAGAGGCAGCTAGAGAGAGAAAGAGAAAGACGATTCACTCATATTTCACACGAGACAGCTAAGATAGTGGTGGTATTATTCGTTGGGAAATGTTCGCTTGGGTACATTATTCCCAAAGGAAGAGACGTATACCAGAGCCCGTTGGATCTCTCGAAAGTTTCATTCTATTTCTCTCGCCGTGTCTCATTCAAAACTCTACCGATATACAGGGTGCTTCAGCCAAAGGAAAACCGCTTAAACATTTTTTTTATTTTTTTTATGATACTTCGAACGGTTTAAAAAAAAAAAAAAAGTATATTATGAATAGTTTATATATATATATATATATATATATATATATATATATATATATATATATATAATTTTATGTACGTTATAGGCGCCCTACTTCAGTTGAAACACTCTGTATATACATATATATATATATATATATATATATATATATATATATATATATATATATATATATATATATTTAAATTGTTAAAAATTGTTTAAAAAAAATGTTTAAATATATATATGTATATATATCTATATACATATATTTAAAAATTGGTTTGTACATAATTGTTAAAAATTGTTAAAAAAAAATGTTTAAATATATATATGTATATATATCTATATACATATATTTAAAAATTGGTTTGTACATAATTGTTAAAAATTGTTAAAAAAAAATGTTTAAATATATATATGTATATATATCTATATATATATATATTTAAAAATTGGTTTGTAAATAAAAAAAATTAAAAAAAAAAAAAGACAGGAAAGAAAGAACGACATCGTAATGCCCCTAATTATTTTGTTTCGTCAATTTTGTTCCAACGTCAATGAAACAAGCGTATCGTCGTGTCGTCCATTAAAAATTCGATCAAATTCGATTCGAAACGCAGGTCGAGAAACTCGGTGCCCGTTTGGAGAGGGCACAGGCCGAGAAGGATCGTCTCGAGGCAAAGCTCGAGAGCTCGCAATCGGAATTAGGAAAGAGCAAGGCCGAATTAGACAAGGCGGCATCTGAGGTGGGTCGGAGCGGTGCCGATTGGGAGGCTGCTAAGCAAAGGCTCGCAAGATTGGAATTGGAGAACGAAAGGCTCAGGCACGACATCGAGAGATCGCAATCGAGTTACGGTAGGAGCACGTTAAATTCGACTCAGGAGATGGATAGGATCCAAGAGAGGGCGGAAAAAACTGCGGCAGATTTGAGAAGGGCACAGGCAGAGCTTAGGGTTACGCAGGCCGACAACGAGAGGGCAAGGGCCGAGGCTGCTGCCCTTCAAGAAAAGGTAAGCGTCATCCATCCGCTCGTTTCATTGTATCAAATTTATTTATTTATTTATTTTTTTTTTGAATTATATACAAGCATTCGAAATTCGATTCGTGCGTAGAGCTTATTAATTGAATTAACTTACGTCGAGGGTTCGCGATTAAACGAGAAATTACGAATATTCGTGGGAATTGTTCAAAAGGAATATTCCTTCTCTTTTTTTCTTTTTTTTTTTTTTTTGTCCAAAAATTATCGAATCGACATAACATTCCTTATCGACGTTCTATGACCTTGATATTTATCCTTGTCTCTACGATCCAACGATTCGTAATTTGGACGATCGAAATTCCGTACGATTAAACTTTGAAAATCGATCGATCGATTCGATGAATTTTCTTGTCGAACAATCGGAATATAATATCGAATGGATTCGCATAAATCCCCTTCTTGCCTAATCGAGGCTTTCGTCGATCACACGGAAATCGTACGGAACCAACGAAGAATCAATTTCTAATCAGAGCACCGTCCTCCTACTATCCTTCTGGCTATCGTTACGCCTACCCCTGTCTCTGCCCTACGTAAACCCTCCGTCTTCGCGTTTAGGGGATGAACGGGATGGTGGGGGTAAAGGAAAATCGATAACGATCTTCCCGACCAAGCGACTGGAAAATTGTTCAGAAATTGACCGTACTTGGTTACACCGGAAAAAGGGGGAATGACAGAGACCTTAAAACGTACACACCAACGTCCACAATTGTTTTAAATAGAATTTTCTTTTGAGACGATTATAAAGTTAAACAAGTCGGATCACCCCCATCCCCCATCCCCCATCCCCAACCACGAACTTGGTATCGATTAATAAAGTTACATGCCTCGTCGCGATCGTAAACATTTTGTTAAAACTTTCGGTAAAGTTTCATTTTTTTTTTTTTTTTGGTATACGTTTAGTTAAAAACTTCTCCTTCTTTATTTCTTTCTTTCTTACTCTTCCGTTCGACCGATCGATCCTCTTATCGATAGTATATTTATCGTATCGTACGTAGACGTATATAATGTTTCCTATCGTGTAACGCTCGAGGTGATTACGATCAATGATAGAGAAATGGACAGGTTAATCCTGATTCGAGAGAGAGAGAGAGAGAGAAACGTATCAACGTCACTTTAATTATGTATCATAACGAGCAACGAGTATGTACTTAAATTACGGTCCCATATACAATACCCTCTCTGCCCAGGTGTTTATGTAGTGTGTGCATAAAACTACTCTATACGGCTATTATTAGCCGGAGTTAGAGACCAAGCGAGATATGGGTTAATCCTTTTGCCGTTTAATAAATCAGAGAAGTTACTCAGCCCGGTATAGTAAAGAATTAAAGATTCAACCTCTAACGATTATTTTCCTTATAAGATATTAACGAAAGAACGAAGATGAAACCTTTCGGAGGTGGTTGTGGACGATGCTTTAGTCGTACACAAAAAAAAAAAAAAAAAAAAAAAAAAAAAGAAAAAGAAAATTTCATTAATACGATAAAATATTTACGAGACTTTCCTTATCTCTCTCTCTCTCTCTCTCTCACACACACACGCGCGCGCGCGCGCGCGTATTCTCTCGCGTCCTAATAACGAGGACTTTATTTATTTGGAAATTATTCAATGATAGGTTTTTTTTAATTATTCGTAAATTATTTGTCAATGATAGGTTGAGAAGAGTCAAGGCGAGGTTTACAGGCTAAAGGCTAGATTAGAAAATGCACAGACCGAACAGGAGAGTCTTCGCGAGGAATACGATCGTGCACAATCCTCGGCAGCGCGTCTTCATTCCGAGAGAGACAAGGCCATTGCCGAACTCGAAAAGTCCCAGGAGGAATTGGAACGTACCCAGGCGACCCTCGGCAAGGCCCAATTGCAACAGGACAAATTGCAGAATCTACTCGACAAGACGCAAAGCGAGGTTGACAAACTTCAGGAGAAGCTCGACAAGTCGCAGACCGAAGTTCGTAGGGTGAGTTAGTAATTGAGATCCTAGATATTTTAGTCCTTTCATTTTTTTTTTTTTTTTTTTTTTTTTTAATAAGAAAACGAGATGATAAAATGACGATAACGAGGAGAGAGAGAGAGAGAGAGAGAGAGAGAGAGAGAGAGAAAAAGGAATAAAAACAAATCGTTTCTATCTCAGATGCAAATGGAAAGGGAAAAGCAAAGTTACGACTTTGAGAATTTGCAAAGTCAATTGGACAAGGCATTGGGTCAGTCAACAAGGATGCAAAAGGAACGAGAGACGATACAGTTGGAAGTGGATCGTTTACAGGATAAATACGAGAAGGCTCAGGTGAGTGATCCATTTTTTTTCTTTTTTGTCGTTTTTAATCCAAACTAAACTACTGAGCGAGAACGAGACGGAACGTTTCCGAGGAGGAAGAATGATATCGTATACACGTTACGCTTCTTAGATGATCATGCAACGACTACAAAAGGAAAGGGACACCTTCCAAGTGGAAACCGAGACGTTGAACGAGAGGATAGAGTTCCAACAGAGTCAGATAGGGAAGATGCAGCGCGAAAAGGAGAACGTGTTGTCCGAGCTCGAGTTGGTAAAGGAGAGATGGGACAAGACGCACAATTCTCATCAGAAGATAACCGTAAGTGAAACGTAAAAATGTATAATTACGAAATCTAACGGTATATACGATCTAAATAAGTTTAGCTCCGATTAATCGTGAGAGATCTTTTTTATTCGTTTTCAATCGGAAACAGCTCGAGCGGGACGACGCGCTCACGGAGGTTAAGATTCTAAAGGAGAAACTCGACAAGGCCCAATACTCGGTAACAAAGGCACACGAGGAACGCGAGAACGCTAGCAAGGAGTTTGAAAAAATGTTGGAGAAGTACGACAGGTAAGGAATACACGTTACCCATCTAACCCATCGACTTGTACTCATCGATCGTTGTTGTTATTATAAAATCGATGATATCTCTGTGTTCAATTATTAATCGTCGTCGTCGTATCGGTGTATTTATTATTCGTCAGAGCTCAGAGCGACGTATACCGGCTGCAAAATCGAATCGAGGTTATGGAGGCGGACAAGGATCGATTGGAGCTCGAAGCCGACAAGCAACAGATGTTGACGTCTAAGAGCAGAGAGGACGCGCGTAAAGCTCAGGAAGAATTGGCGAGGGTCCAGGAGATGTACGACAGGGCAGCGTTACAATTGGGACGTACGAAGGAACAGGAGGAGAAATCAAAGGAGGACCTCGACAGGCTGGCGGTCGATCTCGAGATGATGCGTGAACGTTACGAGAAGTCGCAGATAGAATTGCGACGTTTGCAAAACGAACGTGAAAAATTGGTTGGCGACAACGAGCGAATAAGTTTCGAATTGGATCGCGCCCATTCGCAATTGAACAAGGCACAGGCCGCCACGGAAAAGACGCAGGAGGAATTGGCGCGTATGCAATTGGAGATCGAAAAGATGTACGAGAAGCACGACCGCCAGCAGGCCGAGGTCAGGAAGGCGCAAGCAGAGGCGGAGAGATCTAAGGCGGAGGTCGAGAGCGCTAGGGTCGAGTGCGAGAGGTACGCGGCGCGATTCGGTAAATATCAGGAGAGCCAGGGACGTCAGAAGGAGGAGCACGAATTGGCGAAGCTGGAGGTCGAGAGGCTACGCGATCGTCTGGAGAAGGCGCTGGGGGAGTTGGAGCGCGCGAGGAAGGCCGAGCAGGACGCTTCGAGGTTGCGCGCGGACTTGGAGCGAGCGGAGGGGGTTCGAGGTAAATACCAGTACGAGCAGGAGAAATGGCAGAGCGAGGGTAGTAGGCTACAGCAGGAGGTCGAGAAGCTGAGGGAGCGTCTCGAGGGTCGCGAGTCCGAACTGAAGAGGCAACAGTCGAGCAACGCCGAGCTCGAGGAGAAGCTGCACGAGACGCAGCTTCAGCTCGAGCGAGCTCGCGAGGATACTAACAAGGCTAACACGATACAGGAGAGGAATCGGGGTGAGGTCGAGCGTGCTAGGATCGAGACCGAGAAGATACGCGACCGGCACGATAAAATAAAGGTTAAGGCCGACGCGCTCGAGGCGGACAACGAGAAGCTCCGCGTCGAGATCGTTAGGCTCGAGAGATTGATGCAGAACGAGGGTAAGACGAGATCGGAGAGCGCGAGCATCGAGGTCGAACGTTTGAGGGCTAGCCTGGACAAGGCGGTGACCGCGAGAAATCAGGTAGAGCTTGAGGCCGGTAGATTGGCTAAGGAACTCGAGAAGGCCCATATGCAGACGGTCAAGTATCAAGAGGCGGCCGAATTGAACAAGAAGGAACTCGAGCGTTTGGCAACCGAGATGTCGATGTTGAAGGAGGAGAGGGAAGCGTTACGTCAGGAGTTACGCCGTATTCAGCAGCAACAGCAACAACAGCAACAACAATTACCGGTCGTTGCGACCGAGGAGATGGCTAGATTGCAGCACGAGCTTCAGCTTGCCCAACGTGAGCGCGACAAGATGGCGGCCATATTGGAGAACAGGGAGAAACATTCGGAGAAAATCGAGAAGGTCAAGGAGAAGCTCGAGGCCGAGGCTAAACAGTTGCAGATCGAGAGGGATCAATTGGTAATACAGTTGGAAAAGTCCCAGGAGATGTTGGTCAATTTCCAACAGGAATTGAACTCGAACGAGGGTGAACTCGAGCGTCAGCGTGAGGAGGTGCGTAGACTGCAACAGTTGCAGCAACAACGGGCGCACGCGCAGACGCCCGATCGTGCCGCCAAGGAGGCACTCGAGTCTAACATGAGGGAGGTGCATCGGCTCAATCAACAGATCCAAACGTTGACGCAGGCACAAACCAAGGAACGACAAAGGGCGGAACAATCGGAGAAACGCGTACAGGAGTTGCAAAGGCAGATAGCCGCTAGGGGAGCCGAAAGTGGGGCTGCCACGGCCGCCAACGAGGCGCAACTCGAACAATGGAGGAAACTTTGCGAAACCGAGAAACAACGTGCCGACTCTGCCGAGAGACAGGCCACGGATCTACAAAAGCACATACAAACTACCGAGAGACAATTGCACACCCATCAACAACAGATACAACAGATGCAGCTGACGATTCAACAGCAACAACAACAGATGCAACAACAGCAACAACAACAGCAACCGTCGCAACAGACGCAAAATGGGCAGGAGGCGGCGAGATTACGAAAGGAGCTCGAGCGCGCTCAAGAGGACATTAAACAGGCCGCGGTAGAACGCGAGAGGTTCCAGGCGCAGCTCGAGATGCTGTGCCAGGAAATCGAGAAAAATCAGGTTAGCAGCAGCGTCATGTTATCATCATCACCATCACTACCACCTCTATCTATCATCACCACGATCACCATCACTACAAATACTACGACTACTACTACTACTACTACTACTACTACTACTACAAAGCACAACTACAGCGATAATTACTACTGGCACAATCCTCTTTCATCCAACGCGCACATCTGCCCGAACTCTGCGTTCATTAATATCGCTCGCATCGTTGGAGTCACGTGACGGAGTCCACGTGAAGTTTTATCTCTTTATCACTACTTATATCACTTTTTATATCTATCTATCTCTCTCTCTCTCTCTCACTCTATCTCACTCTCTCTCTCTCTCTCTCTCTCTCTCTCTTTCTCTCTATTTATCTTCATTCACTATCTTTGTCCTCCGTCATCACAATATCACCATCATAGCGATCCCCGTCGATGACGATGCGGCGAGAACTGATGAGGCCGCTCGTTTCTACACAAAAACAAGAATTCTCTTCGACGGATGTTTATATATCTCTCTTTCTCTCTCTCTTTCTCTATCTTTCTCTCTCTTTCTCTCTCTCTCTCTCTCTCTATCCATCTCTCTTTCTCTCTCTCTCTCTCTCTATCGAGGACATACGTATATGTGACGTCGACATACACGTATGTAACACAAAATAACAAAAGACCAGTCTCGGATGGAGAAGGCAAAAGGAAAAGAAAAAAAAAATAAACAAAATAAAATAAAATAAAATAAAATAAAATAAAAAATATGTACATAGAAACGGAAACGCATCCACGTTGCACTGAATCGCGAGCACTACCTTCTTCACACACACCCCCCCTCGGTGTAACGAGGGAAGTATGAAAAAAAAAAAAAAAAAAAAAAAAAAGATAATAATAATCGAAAGTAAAAAGAAAAAAAAAAAAAACAACAACAACAACAACAATACCAAATACCTTCTCGAGTCGCCGCAAGCACGCTACCGATTGTCATGCAGCACGACGCAACATTTTTATAATCGCCTTCATCGTCGTTCCTTCGAAACATTTATTAGTGTTATTGTTATTGTTTTTATTTATTCGTTATTATTATTATTATTATCTTTATCGTTTATTCTTGTTCTCGAATCACCCGATTTTTCGATTCTTCTTTTGTTAATTTTTTTTTTTGAGCACGTTCGATATTTTCTATCAGATTGCAATCGAGATTGCAATTATCTTTATTTATTATTATTATTATTATTATTCCTTTATGTTCACTTTTACGTTGTTTTTTTATATTATTATCGTCATCTTTATAATTATTGTTACTATTATTATTATAATTATCGTTAATTTATATTATTATTATTATTATTATTATTATTATTATTATTATTGTTATTGTTATTATTGTTACAATTATTACGATTATCATTGTTCGGAACGTTATCAGGTAGAAGGCGTGGACAATGCTTTTCATCGCGCGTGATCCGATGTGAAATATCGAAAAAAAGAAAAAAAAAACCAAAGAGTGAAAAGAAAACAAGAGAATTTTTTAATAATTTCACGATCCTTTTTTCTTCCTTTTTTGCGCCTAATATTCTTCGTTGAGCTTATGAAGATGCTTCTTAGCGACTGATCACGGCTTTAGAAAGATTAGCATGGCCGTGTCCACACCTTCTCAATCATATTTGCTATATTGTTATTATCACTTATTGTATGCGCGTTAAAACGCGACGATCGCGTTATACGATCTTTTCGTTTCGATCTAATCTATTTATTATTATCCTCGTAGGATTTGATTATAATGACCATTTTTTTAATATTCTTTTGAATACTACATTGGAAGAGATCGTGCATCGTGATTAAGCGTACAAAGATTTTGATTGTACATATATATGCATTTATATAATTATTATTATTTATTATTATTATTATTATTATTATTATTATTATTATTATTATTATCATTCGTTATATTTCTACGTTATAATACGTACTTGTTTCGATAATGACGTATTATTATTTTCATAATAATAATAATAATAATTATTATTATTATTATTATTATTATTATTATTACTATTATTTATTTTTTTATTTTATTTTTTTTATTATTATTATCATTATTATTTTTATTATTATTATTATTATTAATATTATTATTATTATTATTATTATTATTATTATTATTATTATTATTATCGCAACATAGCCGTAGATATCGAAGAGCGTTATTTATTTATGCGCTGACACGCAATATTTGATCGCCTTGTTATAATTTTTCTACATATGTATATGTACGTATACACACCTATATATATATATGTATATGTATATATTTATATACCCTTTAAGTTTTTTAAACTGTGATTATCTCGAGTCGAAGTTGTTACGTGTATAGATTTAAGGGATTATAAGAAGGACGGAAGGAAAAGTATAAGGAAAAATGATATATGGGTGATTTAATGACGAACGAACAACTCGGCATAGCCACAGATCGAATCATCCTCGTTTAAATGTGCATCCGAAGCGATCGAGCATACGAATAAATGAATATGTATAGATCGATCGATTTTTCTCTATATTTGTTTTTTTTCTTTTTTTTTTTTTTTTTTTGTAGAAAAAAAGCAAAATAGAAAGAAAGAAAGTAAAAGAAAAAAAAGGGGGAGGGAGCCTAATTATTTGTTCTTTTCCCCGCAGGTGGATCTCCACGAGGCGAACAAGAAACTAAAAGCTGGAGCCGCGAAGGCTGGCGCCGATTCTAGCCAAGAGAGGAAACAATTGGAGGAGCAAAGGCGCCAATTGGAGGAGCAGAGGAGACAAATGGAGGAACGAGCCAAAACAGTAGATCAAAAATCTAGAACGATAGAGGAGAAGGAGAGGACGCTCCAAGGTCTCGACCAAGATTTGAAAAAGCGCAAAGCGAAAATGGACCAGCTCGAGCAACAACTCCAAAGGGTAATTACAAATGTTCTTACAAATCGAACAAATCTTTTTGTTTTGTTTTCTTTTTTTTTTTTTTAACGGATTTCAAAACCACAATTATTTCGCATCGCTGCAATGATTCCATTCGATTCAAACGAAAAATTGAAAATGATCCATTCGTAACGAAATCCCTTACGATGCAATATTTAATTTTTTTGTCTTGTTTTTTTTTTTTTTTTTTTTTTTCGGTTTCTCGTTTCTGATATATCGTACACAGAGCGGCGGGTCACCGGACAAGAGATTGGCGGAAATGCAAAAGGCGTTGGAGTCTGCCGAGAAGGAATTGGAAAAGGCGAAGGAAGCGTCGGAGAGAAGCACGGCCGAAACCGAGAGGCTGTTGCAGCTCGTACAAATGACGCAGGAGGAACAAAACTCGAAGGAGAAACAAATCAGAGAACTACAAGAGTGAGTGATACGACCATTATTCCTTTTCTTTTCTTTTTCGTTCGATCATTTGTCTATTCTTTTTCTTTCTTTTTTTTTTTCGATCGTTTCTTCATCGCTCGTGAAATGTCGCTATAAAGTGGATTAAGTCAGATTTTTATTGAAAAGAAATTATAAAAAAAAAAAAAAAATAATAAAAAAAAGAAGAAAATAACGCCAATACATTCTACATAGATTTTTTTTTTTTTTTTTTTTTATAATTTTCGATAACGCGATAAAAGATACGTCGTCGGATTACAAACGTTCAAAAATTTAACTATATATATATATATATATATATATATATATATATATATATATATATATATATATATATCGATTATATTTAACGTTCGATCATTATCGAACAAGATCTACGTCGATTTCGCTAATTCGATCAAGAATAATCTGTATTTTATCTTTTCTTTTTTTTTTTTCTACCTACCCTCTTCGTTTATTCGTCCAGTGCACTCAAAGCCGCACAAGCCAAGTTGAAACAAGCTGCAACTGCACAGCAACAAGAGGTCAGTATCGTCTTAATTATATATGCGATTGTTCGATTGAAAGATTTTTTTTTCTTCGTCGAACTTTATCGAATGTTCGAACCAATCGAACCAAAAAAAAAAAAAAAGAAAATTAAAAACAAAAAAAAAAGAAACGATTGTGTCTGATCTTTCTAATTCTAATGACGACTCGTTCGTTCTCCAATTTACACGCTGCCTTTGGATTTTCTACGTATACGTCTCTATTCTTTACTCACGCGCGCTTTCTCGCTTATCATCACTCTATCTCATCACTTCATGCACCTTGTCGATCCATAAATCATCGATCTATCTATCATCCCCGTTCTCTTCACGAAAAATGGCTCACCGCTTGAAAATAACGATCCCAACGAAACATATTACACACACATGCATACACACACACACGCACACACAGGCGGGACCCGCCGGATTCCTAAAAAGCTTCTTCTAAGGTCGATTTTCGTTGGGAACGCCTTCTCCGTTCTTTTTAGTACAATTTGCATTAAAGGCAAACTTTACGATTACAATATACGATTATAATAATATTAAACGTAATGAAAATCTAATAATAATAATAATAATAATAAATAATAAATAATAAATAATAAATAATAAATAATAATAAATAATAATAATAATAATACATAATAATAATAATAATAACAATAATAATAACAAAAAACAACAACAATAATAACGAACGAAGTGAAGATCGACCAAAAAAAAAAAAAAATAATTACGGTCGACACGGAAAACAGAGACACACATATTACACAAGCATACGTACATCAAAAAAAAAAAAATATATATATATATATATGTATGTATGTGAATATACATATTATATTTATACATATATATATATATATATATATATATATAGCATATAAATATTTTACGTAATGCTGCGACCATTGTTAAAATATTTAATAACTTATATAGAGAGGAAGAATAATAATGATGATAACAATAATAATTAAAAAAAAAAAAGAAAAAAGAGAAAAGAAATGGAAAAAATAAAGATATATATATATACATATATAAATATATAAATAATATAAATAATAACGCGGTATAGTGAGGGAGGAGGAGGAGGAGGAGGGGCCGACGGCTAAACAATAACGTTTCATCATCATCATCATCATTATTATTATTATTATTATTATTATTATTATTATTATTATTATTATTTCGAGAAGTAAATCAAGACGAAATTGCATCTATGTACATATAAACATGAATGAAATACAAACTTACGTGCATACGAAAAGAAAAGAAAAAAGAAAAAAAAAACACAAAAACGAAAAAGGAAGGGGGTAAAAGATAAGAATAAAAATGAAAATGGAAAAAGTGACAACGTGTATATCGGAAAGAGAAAGAAAGAAATAAAGACAGGGGAAAAAGAAAATCAAAGATGATCGAATTTAATTGAGAAAAAGAGAAATAACACGAGATAATTGCAACTATTTGCAAAGATATTTGCTGTTGAAATATACGTGTATATATATATATATATACATATGTACGTATACACGCATACATGCATATACGATATATAAATGTAAATGAGAAAGAAAGTAAGAAGGAGGAAATGAAAGATATGGAAAGGTTGAGCAAGATTGTGTGAGAAAAAAAGAAGAAGAAGAATAAAAAGAAAAAGAAAATGAAAAAAGAAGAGAATCAAGAGACGAATAAAAAGTGGAGCACATTAGACGAATTTCTCCGTCGACCGATGGAAAAACTAATAAACTTATAAAACCCATGAACGAAGTATTTCACGAAAAGAAAGGAAGATTAATGAAAAAAAAAAAAAAATGTCGAATTTCGTTTTTGTCGGCCGCCGAGGCACGAGAGAGGGGGACGCACAAACGAGAAAGAAAATAAATAAAAAATAAAAAAAAATATATATATATTCACATGAACGAACTAAAACGAAAACGAAAACGAAAACGAAGACTAAAACGAAAAACGAAAAAAGAAAAAAAAAAGGCACACAAGTAGGAATGCCCTCGGTGTGTAACCGCAATAAATTTCTTTTACCTTCGTTGTAATTTTTCAAAAAACCAAAAACAAAGAAAAGAACCAAGAACTAAGAGACAAAGAGACATAAAAAAAAAAAAAAGTTAAAAACGAAAAACGACGCGATCCCTCTTCGTAAACGCGTTCATTAAGTATCTCTTCTTCCGCTACACCTACTCCTCATATTTTTCATTAAACCCCTAATACACTCTCTTCCACCCTTGGCCGCCACCCCCTCTCCCCATTATATACACGACGTAGACACACACAAACGCACACGCACACGGAGACACACAGAGATAATACTCGCGCTTACGTATCTCCCGTCTCTCTCCTTCTGTCTCTCTCTCTCTCTCTCTCTCTCTCTCTCTCACACTCTCTATCTGTCTATCTGTGTGCATCCTTTCACTGGCAAACACCCTTTTTTCGCACTTGTTCCGTGTCGCCAACCCCCCCACCAACAGGACAACAACAACAACAACAACGATCACGACGAATCGACGAAGGGTGAAACGACGGATTTGAAATCTTGCCGTAAGAACGAGAACGATGATAATTCTTTGAAAAACGACACGGTAAAGTGTAATCAAAAGGACGAGATGATATCGAGGGACGACGAAAAGGAAAAGGAGAACGTCGTTGTTTTTAACCATTGGAGGAAGGATATAATCGAAAAGAACAAAAGGATAATGGAACTCGAGGAGGAGATGTCAAGGATGAAGGATCTCCTTGACGACAAGAGACAAACGGAAAAGTTTGGATATGGGAGGAGGAGCAACGATAAAAACTTTGTTGACGTAGACGAGGACGAGGACGAGGAATCCTGGAAGAAGGAGGTCGAGGCCAAAAATCGTAGGATAGTCGAGCTCGAACAAGTTATGGCGTCCTTGGAGAACTTTTTGAAGGAGCACACGGATACAGAGGGTATCAGGGAACTCGAGGCGATCGTTGAAAGTAAGGATATAAGGATTTACGAGCTCGAGGACACCGTAGCCGAGTTCGAGGATTTTTTAAAGGAAAATCCTGACGTCAAGGAATTGCACGATCTTCGACGTAGGGTAAACGTGGCAGAGCGTAGGATACGAGAGTTGGAGGATTGGATAAGTAGGAACGGTGGTAAAAATGACGATGACGATGACGTTGGGATTGATCGTGCCAGGATAATCGAACTCGAGGAAATGGTAACGCGTTTGGAGGATTACGTTAGGAGGCATAACGTCGACGTGCTCAATAAAAAACTACAAGATCGGGAATCTAGGATAGAACAGCTTCAAGGTCGCGTCAATGCCATGGAAAAGGAACTGATCGAGTTCGAAAAGGATTTGGAAGGTAATTGAAAAAAAAAAAAAAAAATAAAAGGGATAGATTTTTCCCTCATATTTCTTTCTTTTTTTATCACCGATAATTAAGATAATAATAATGAATAATTTAAGAATAGTAATAATCATATAATAATAACGATTATTGTTATCACATAATATTAATAATAATATTAATCGTGTGATAGTAATAATTTAAGATAATAGTGAAGAATAAAAGACCAAAAGAAAACATTAGTAAATCGGTAATAAGCTTACCGACTCGATTGGTAAAATAAAATAAAAATAATAATAATAATAATGTATAATAGTAAATAAAATAATTCGTATCGTCGCGACAGGTCGGAAGGCATCGACGGAGATTAAAAAAAATCCTACGAAAGATTCGTCTAACGATCCTATAACGGTCATTGGCAACGATACCGGTGGTACCATTAGAACGATGGAATTGGAACGATCGGTATTAGAAAAAAATGTGAAAATCGAGGAACTCGAGAAACTAATCGTCGAGTCGGAGGATCGAACGAACTCCATGCGAAAGGATATCGTTAGATTGGAAAAAGAATTGAGGGTTTACGAGGCCGAGGATATTGGAGTTTTGAAGGTGGAGATTAGGGTGAGGGACGAGAGGATCCTGCAATTGGAGGAGGAAATAGATTCCCTTGAAAGGGCCTTCAACGAGGGTGTCGATCTCGAACAAATCGAGGAACTCATGAACGTTATTAGCAAAAAGCAGGACAGGGAGCGTCAGTTTGAAAAGGATATAGAAAGTAAAAGGGACAGAATCGAGGAACTTAGCGTGGCCCTGCGTGAAAGCGTCGTAATAGCCACAGACGGTGAGAGAAGATATCAACGAGAGGAGAAGTTGAAGAATAATGCCCTCGAAAGGGTAAGAGTTACAGATTTTCTTTCAAATTATAAGTATCCTTATAGATTACTTATTTCGATAAAATATCAATTAAATCCTTTCCTCGACACCATCGCGCTGATCCTTCACGGCCTTGAACATTATTTACGAGCTGAGTTTGTAGTTTAGCAATTAGAAAAAAAACAAAAAAATAAAAGGAAATTTTCGAGGAGTAATTGATCCCTTTTTTTTTTTTTTTTTTTTTTTTTTTGAGTTAAAATTAATCTGACATATTTGATAATCACGACGATCTAAAATTTGCGTTCGAATACTTTATGGAGATATATATATATATATATATATATATATATATATATATATATATATATATATATATATATGTATATCGTTATTGTTATATATATATTTGTTCAAGGTCGCAAAACTCGAGCAAAGAATAATTTCTATGCAAACTGCCACGGCATTGAAATGTCCTACGTGCAAACCATTGCTTTCCAAGCTTCGAACTTCCGAAAAAATGCTTCAACGTCTTAACGAAGAGAGAAGCACTCAGTTGGAAGATCTTCATCAAATGAAGTACGTTCAATTATATTCGTCGTGGAAAATAACGTAAAAAAAAAAACACACACACACACACACACAAGAACACACGTATATAAGTAAATTGAAATTAATATTATATTATCTTTCAGACAGGAAGCCCTGAAAGCGGCAGTTTCCGAAAAGGACGCCCACTTAGCATTGCTCGAACTTTCCGGCATAAAGACGGCTCAACAAGCCGATCAGGCTGACAAATTAAAGGCCGAGAGAAAGAAATTGATCGACAGGCTTAAAAGAGAAGTAAATATATAAGTTATAAGTAATTTCATATAGTTTATATATACGTTAACTTCAATTTTTATATATAAATATTATTAACATTTTAACAAAAATTCTTACGAGATACTTTTACGGACACGTATGCGATAGTATATCGTCGAAGTATGAAGGGATGCCTATTTTCAGGCACCCGATATATTTTTATAAAAATATCATTTTATACAGTTTACAAATAATAAATTAACATAAATTTTTATATACAAAAATATAATAAACTTTCATAAAAATTTTTACGAGATGAACGCGACACGACGGACGCGACAAACATAACTTGTACGTGAACGTATGCAATGTTTATAGCGCCGTGGTACGAGGTGATGCCTATTTTTAGGGGAAGGGCGATATACACACAAACACGTTTTCATCAAATTTAACCGGCACGTATAAAATTTACATAGAACTGCATACAATATTTTAGGATGAAAGAAGCATAGAAATGTCTTTGGAAACGAGCCCATTTGATTCGGATACGACTATGCAAGTGCTTGCCGAGATACTCGAAACGTCTGAGGACGAGGGAAAGAAGGATCCAGACGAGAGCGAAGATTCTGCCGACAAGACGAGACCTCGTAAATCAGAGATCCACACTACAACCAACGGCGACAGCTGCGACCACGCGTAAGTTATATATAGATATATATATATATGTACATATAAATGTATATTAGACGAGGATAAAAAAGTAAAAAAAGTAAAAAAGTAAAAAAAGAAAGAAAAACTTGTTTTTAAATATCGAAAGAAGTTTTTAATATCGAACGAGAAGAAAGGTAAAAAGGGGAGAAAGAAAATGAAAGTGGAAGGAAACGTCGAATCGTTGAAATTATTCTATTATTATTTCTTTTAATCTTTTTTTTTTTATTTTTTTCTTCAGAACGACGGATTCGAGAGACCGAGAGTGCAAGTAGCAGCAGCTAGCTATTAACCCCGAACAGCGTGCGACAAACGAACACACCACGACAGGATTATACCAGATAAGTACACGGAGACGCTTCTACGGTATATTTCAGTGTAGAGAAAAAAAGAAAAAGAAAAAGAAAAAGAAAAAAAAAAGAAAAAAAAAACACCACTAAGATTGGTCCTTTCGTTTCTTCGATGTTGTCATGTGCACCCACACGCAATCGTAGAGGCAGTCTAGAAAGTATATCTAGAATTGTAGAGAGTATGTGTATGTGTATGTGTGTGTGTGTGTGAGAGAGAGAGAGAGAGAGAGAGAGAGAGAGAGAGAGAGAGAGAGAGAGAGAGAGAGAGAGAGAGAGTGAAAGATAAACATAATGCCAAACGAAATGAAAGGAAATAGTACAGAGACACAAAGTAATATTAATAACAACAACAACAACAACAACAACTACAACTACTACTACTACTACTACTACTACTACAGATCAACAACAACCACCAGACAACAACTCCTAATCTACTCTCGTCGTAGTCGTCATATTCATCTTTCATCAATCGTCACGATCATCGCCATCACCGTCATCATCGTCATATTTCGAGCATCATCTACTTACATCCTACTCATCGAATCGTCCATCTTTTCTTTTTCTTCTTTTTTTTATTTATTTTTTTTTTTTTTTAATCGTATTATTATTATAAACGAGAACGTTCTCCAGCAAAAATTGTTTCCCCGCTCGCAATAGGGATCAATGAATGAATGAATTAATTAATTAATTAAATAAATCAATCAATCAATCAATCAATCAATCAATCAATTAATGAATTAATTAATTAATTAAATCAAGGAATTAATTAATTAACAAATTAATTAATTAATTAAATCAATCAATCAATCAATTAATTAGTTGGTTAATTAAATCAATCAATGAATTCGTAATCGATCGCACGTATAATTTTTGTTGAAGAGTACGTTTCGTATAAACGAATCTTTCAATATTGTCGTTAGAATGATGGGACGACACTCTCGAGGCGTTCGCACGATTACAAATTAACAAAATGGCGGCCTATCGTCTTAGTACATCTTGCGCTCTCATCCACGTGTAAAACAGGCCAGCCGAATTTTTTCTTTTCTTTACCCTTTTTTTTCTTTCTTTCTTTCTTTCTCAAACGTATTACTTTTGCATTTAAAAAAGAAATATATTTTTTTATTTTTTTTTTTTTATTTTATTAACAAGAACATTGGAAAAGTTTGGGAGAAATGTTTCTGCGACAGGTACGATAAAATGTAATAACAGAGAGAGAGATAGAGATAGATAGAGAGAGAGAGAGAGAGGGAATAAATAAAAAAATGTTTTACGTTTTTTCGCGATGTTAAAAATTCATCGTCGCGAATTAACATCGTGAGAAAGGAAAAAAAGGAAGAGAGGTGGGTTACGAACGAAGTATCCATTCTTTTTCATCGTCTCTTCACTCTCTCTCTCTCTCTCTCTCTCTCTCTCTCTCTCTCTCTCTATCTTTCTCTTTCTTTCTTTCTCTCGCTCTCTCTCTTTGTAAGAATCGATAAACCTCGACATACGATAGAAAAGGACCGAAACGGGGCCGAACGATTTACGAAATTCGATGGTGTTTGCGAGGGATGGAAGGAGGGTGGCCGATAAGAATACCTCAGAATGATATATCTGCTATCTTCGCTTTTCATTTTTACCCGTTTCATATATGGTCCACGGTTTTTCTTTTTATTTACTTAATTTTGTATTATTCTTATTATTATTATTGTTATTATAATCTTTTTCTTATTTCCTTTCTTTCCTCGGAATTTCTTGTCACGGGTCCAATAAGGTCTTCGTTGTATAACGACTAGGTAATTGTATAACGATATAGTTAAAAAGTAATGGAGTCCGAGAGTTAGGAGAGCGAGGGAAATGAAAAGACGAAAAAAAAATAAAATAAAAGAAAAGAAAAGAAGAAAATCAAACGGGATCGATGAGAGAGAGAAAGAGAGAGAAAGAGTGTGTGCGGGTTATACGAGATAACAAATTTACTCGTGGTTATTTATCATAAGCAATATTCTAAAGCAAGATTGAGAGAGAGAGAGAGAGAGAGAGAGAGAGAGAGAGAGAGAGAGAGGGAGATGTGGAATCGTTGATTTATTTTTTTGCTTTTCAAGAT
Organism: Dolichovespula saxonica; assembly: GCA_911387935.1. Classification (NCBI taxonomy): domain Eukaryota; kingdom Metazoa; phylum Arthropoda; class Insecta; order Hymenoptera; family Vespidae; genus Dolichovespula; species Dolichovespula saxonica. Next base: position 7,303,606 of record OU427001.1, read on the forward strand.
GACAATAATAACGAATGTTCGTGTGCATTCTATCAACATGCGAGGCACCTCCATGATCGTGGATCGATTGGAATACGATAGAACCAAAAAAAAAAAGAGAGAGAAAAATAATAATAATAGAAATAATAAAAATAATATTAATAATAATAACAATAATAATAATAATAATAATAATAATAATAATAATAATAATAGTAATAATAGTAATAATAGTGTTGAAAAGAGGAATGAGGAGCGAATTAATTTTGTTAACACCATGAAAAAAAAAATTGAGTGAGATTATTTCGAACGAATGTGCTACGAGGAAATAAATTTTCCAACGAAAAAGAAAAACACACAAAAAACGAGAAAGTAAATGAAACAGAAAAAAGAAACAAAGCACGAAAAAGGAAAGGAGAAAGCAAAGAGAAAATATAAAAAGAAAAAAGAAAAATATATATATATATATATATATTTCTCCGTCGAATTTTAATGAAAATATTTTCTTTCCGTGTATAACTCGATAATTCTAAATATCGTTCTTCGTTGTATATCCGTATAAAGAGAGAGAGAGAGAGAGAGAGAGAGAGAAAAAAAGGAAAAAAAAAAAGAAATCAACGAGGGAAAAAAAAAACATTCCTCCAATCGATTCGAATACAACGTGTGTGTGTGTAATAGTTAACGTCAAATCGGGGTCTCGTTATTTCGCTGACAATTCACGAAATCTTCATGGCGAGATACGAGATACGATAACCGTAAGATTACGTGTAATGCAAAGATTAAAAAAAAAAAAAAGCAAGATAAGAAGAAAAAACTGAACGAAACAATAAGAAGAAAGAAAGAAAAAAAGAAAAAGACAGGGAAGAAAAAAGATCATCGTCCTCGATCGTGGAGAACGAAAACGTGGCTCGTACGATATGGGGCACCATAGTACGTGATATAACGCGAAGATACGTAGAATGTTAAACGTGGATAGGAAAAGATAAAGGGGGAAGACGGGTGAGAGTTTTAGGTGAATTAAGAGGAGGAGAAGGAGGTCGTAGTAATCCGAGGCACTAACGTTAAGATAAAAGAAACGAAGGGAAGGATGACGGAAAAGAAAAGAAAAAAAAAAGAAAAAAAAGAGGAAAAAAGAAATAAAAGAAACGATATACGGAAGTGAAAGAGTAAAAGAGAAAGAATGCAGAAAAAGCTATTGTAAATAATAATAAGTCGTATCGAATTGGATTGAACTCTCGGAACTCTCAAATTATATATATATATATATATATATATATATATATATATGTGTGTGTGTATGTAAAATGTCCGTTCGTTCTAAATCCACGTAAAAATATCCTATTCTCACGCAAGAAATAGATTCTATATCATAGATAAATATATATAAATATATATATATATAAATACAAAAAAATATATATATATACACACGCATTAGCATAAACACGAGGTATCCTCAAAGGTTGTTCAACAAAAAAAGAAAAAGCATTCGTTCGTTCGATCCAACGTTACACTCTGATCGGAGTCGTTAAAATGAATTAAATTAAATTTCATTTATTAATCTCCATTCCACGCCGAAGTAGTTTCGTTCGTGCGATTCGAATTTCCTCCCCAGCCCGTCCCTTTTTTTCTAAAAATCTCTTTTTCAAGTAAAAACGAACGAAATATATTACTTGGAGATCGATATGAACGAGGATGAAAACAACGAGAACGACGAACGAACGTTATAAATTTTATCGTCGCATTCGACTCTTCGATCTTATTCGATCGAATTAAAGTAAAAAGGGAACGATAGAAAACACAAAAAAAAATTAGAAAAAGAACACAAATAATATACGTGGTCGTTGTCGTCGTCGTTGTTGTCGTCGTCGTCGTAGTTGTAGGGAAATAAAGTGAACGAAAAGAAGAAAAACAAAAAATTGAGAAGGAAAAAGAAAGGAAAGATAGAAACAAAAACAAAAAGGAAGAAACGAAGAAAGAGAGAACGACAATGTGCGGGAGAAAGTGAAATAGATTTTGACTTCGTAAATAAAAAATAAGATACGGTGTTAGTTGGTCGAATTTCGACAAAGTATTTATCATTACTATTATTATTATTATTATTATCATTATTATTATTATTATTATTATTATTATTATTATCATTATTATCATTATTGTTATTATTATCTTTATTATTATAAATATATTTAAGCTCGTATACATGAATAAATAGAGATATATAAAGATAACGATAAAAAGGAGGAGGAGGAGGATAAAAAGAGAAAAAAAATAAAAATAATAAAGGACAGTGAGTAACATCGATCGTATGTTCGATCACAGATCTTGCTGGTTAAATTAATGCAAATTGTATAAGCGTATAAAAATGTTATGTCTACCGTTAACAAGAAGTTAAGTTTAACAATAAACGAGAAAGAGAGAGACAGAGAGAGAGAGAGAGAGAGAGAGAGAGAGAGAGAGAGGGAGAGAAACTGAAATAATGTTGAAAGTGTAAAATTTTATCGTAAAATTATCGTTACATATTTAAGGTTATTATAACACAAGGGAACTAGTACATATTCGAAATAAGGTAGAGCTCATCGTGTAAGTCCGTAATTCACTTGCGATTCCTAACCTTTCATTTTCTTTTCTATTTTTTCCCCTCCCCCAATCATTTCACTCCTCCTCGATCCCCTCCCCCATCGTTTTTATATTTACCTTCCCGTTCGAAGTCCACCGACGTCTCTTTCCGATTAAAAATATCGGCCTTCTCGTCGTTGATAAATTAATATTAATTAAAATGTACTTATATATGTATATATATATTATATATATAATATATATATATATATAACATATGAAGGAGATGATATAAAATTGTTTGATTATATGGAGATAAAAAAAAAAAGAAAGGGAAGACGATTCTCCTCCTTCGTTCGCACGGAGAAAACGAGTAACGAGCTTCGACTAAAAAAAATTCAATTGAAATATATATATATATATATCGATGCGTTTAGCGGTGTAAAATATACCATAAATACATACATACATACATGCATACATACATACATACATATATATATATATATATACAAAATATAATATATTATTGTTCTACGAATATATTATGTATATCGCATCGTTCGATCGAGATCGAAAGAGGGGCGCCCAATTTTTCTTCAAAGTTAACTTACGAAATAAGTTTTCGTATTTCCTTCGAAAATCAATGAGTGCGACAAGAACGTGAGAGAGAAAGAGAGAAAGGAATATATATATATATATATATATATATATATATATATATATATATAGCGTGAATGAGTGCGAATGAGAAAGAAAGAGAGAAAAATTATCACAATTAGCGTGCCACTGTCATATCAAGCGTATATCATCGTGTTACGTCATATATATATATATATATATATATATATATATATACATATATATATATATTAGAAATACATATATATACATATACATATATATATAGAAGCGAAAAGAAAGAAAAGTATATGAATTATTATTATTAATATTATTATTAATATTATTATTAATATTAATATTATTATTATTATTATTATTATTATTATAATTATTATAATTATTGCCATAATGTAACACAATTGTTAAAAAAGGATCGATTGTTGTTCAGCGTACGCGCCATACGATCGGTCGTCTTCCGCCCGGTCGTTCGTAAATTCAACTTCCGAACATTGCAAATATTATACAGAGAGAGAGAGAAAGAGAGAGAGAGAGACAAAGACAGAGGACAAACAAACACACGTGTTTACAGACGTGCATACATACATATACATAAATATAGATACATATATGCATACGTATTAACACGGTGACTTTGCCTCAACAAATCAAAGACCGACGATGATCACAACGACACGATATAAAAAAATATTCGTTAGATCACTTGTTAGATCATTTTAAAAGTCAATCTCTCTCTCTCTCTCTCTCTCTCCTCTCTCTCTCTCACTCTCCCAATCTTTCACTCTTTCTCTATCTCTCCTCCTCTCTTTATGATAATATCGACATACATATACATAGATACATATACATAGACATATATATATACATATTTCGAATTTAGTCTGCTTTTTCCATATCACGAATTTCGAACGGCAATTACATATGTAATCGCAAACGTTATTATAATCGTGTAATTAACTAGATCTTCGCGCCATTATTTCTTTTCTTTAAAATCCCCGGGTAGAACGATCTCGCGTATATGTCATTTTTATCGACTTTACAGAACTTTATCGAGACTGTTGTTACGAAGAGATATAACGAAAGAGAGAGAGGGGGGGGGGCGAGGGAGAGAGAGAGAGAGAGAGAGATGCTCGTCGCTCACCTCATCATCACCACCTCCATCCTCGAACGTTGTAAATGTTTCTCATCTCGAATCGAATTTTATTATTATTATTATTACTATTATTATTAATTGATCGATTGAATAATTAATTAATTGAATAATATAAATGCGTATAAAAGGGAAGCCCACGGTATTTGCTTTCCCACGAACGACCCCGATGGAAGATGCCGTTTAATATGTAAACGAGAGGAAAATGGTTTGTAGGTGTGATCGAGTGTGAAAAGTATCTATACGAAAGTAAGAGTGTGTGTGTGTGTGTGTGTGTGAGAGAGAGAGAGCGATAGAAAGACGTGCAAGTGAAAGAAAGAAGTAGAATGATTGACCTTTAAGAAAGAAAGAAAGAGAAGGAGAGAGTGCGAAAGGAATGATTAGAGCGAGAGAGGCCGTCTCGATATTATTTTTCGACACGACTGTTTATAATCCTACGATAAACGAAAACAAAGAACATAAAGCAAAACTAACAAATAACGAACGTTTTTATGCTAATATTGAATATAGGGAGAAAAAGATAAAGAAAAAAGAAAAAAGACACGCGCACACGCACACACACACACACACACAGGAAATACGTCGCACAGGCCATCGGAGCTCGTAAAAACACGTTTGCGGATCCACGGCCGTGTTGTTCGTTGAAAGGAGAAAAAAAAATGAAAGGGTGAAGTTGTGGAAAAACCAAGCCAAAAAAAAAAAGAGGAAAAGAAAGACAAAGAAGGAAGATATAAGGAAGGAGGATAATTCGAGATATACATTATTAGGTGTTTATAATATCATCGATATAAAATTATTTTCCGAATTATATTTACGATTCTCATTGGATGTTCCGACGATGTTTTAACGATAATATTGTATGTATGGCCCTGCATCCTCTCGTGAAACATAAAATGCCACAACGACGTGGCTATATACACACACAGAGACACGCACACACACACATCCACACATACAGTCGCCCTTTTTTTATTCTCCAATTTCTACGTGTCTAATCGCTAAGTAATAATAATAAATCGAATTAAAGAAATTAAAAAAAAAAAAAGAAAAAAAATGTAAAAAAAAGAAAGAAACGAGGTAAGAATTTAATGAACGAAGGTGTTTATGAAGGAAACGGGGACGGGCGTACGGAGAAAAGATAAACAAAAACAAAGGGACAAAGAAAACGAACGGAAACAGAGAGAGAGAGAGAGAGTAGATTGTCGTACGTACGTAAGCATTTAAACTTGCATAAAATTTATCGTTATTATCAATGAAGATTAATAAAAAAAAAAAAAATAAAAATAAATAAATAAATAATAAAAATAAAAAAAGAGAAAGCGGCAACAAAAAAAAAAGAAATAACGCAATACTACTTTCAATCGCGTGTATATAATTACCTAATCGAAATGATAATAATGTGACCTTCGTGTGTGAATAATAATAAAAGAAGTTTATGGATGGTGTGCCTGCGATTGTGCATATTAGAAAAGAGAGAGAGAGAGAGAGACAGAGATAGATTGTGAGATAATGGAAGAAGGATAGAGATAGAAGGAAGGAAAGAATTATTGAAAGGATAAATAAAAAAGAAAAAGAAAAAAAGAAAAAGAAGAGCAAGAAATTGAAAAGTATTACGTGCATAAGCATATGTCGTGTTCTGCCTAGTCCTTTGCGACGTTTAAATTAAAAAAGCTCGTCTCTCTGCGCGATGGAAGAGGACTCGAGAAGAGGAGGAAAGAAAAACGGTGGGGAGAAGGAAAGAGAAATGAAAAAAAAAAAAAAAGAAAAAAAGGCCACGACGGAAGTGTCGGTCGATCGTCGAGATTTTCGCATGGGGAGAGTGATAGTAAAAGGAAAAAAAAAAAAAAAAAAAAGAAAGAAAGAAAATGGAACGAAAGATCCGACCGTTTCGATATGGAAATTCTCGTAGAAGAAAAAAAAAAGAAAATAGGAGAAAAAAATACGACGAAAGGCAAAAAGGGGGGCGGATGGATAACGACGAGGCTAGAGTATAAGTTTATCGAGTTTAAGCTTGAAAAATGGGGCAGATAGGCTATTAAAATGGGGAGGGGGGAAAGATATTTAAAAGAAAAGAAAAAAAAAAAGAAAAAAAAAATAATAAAATAAAAGAAAATAAAACGAAAAAAGAGTTCATTGAAGTAAGTACATTGTTGCAACTGCCATGCTGTGTGCCATTATATAACGAGTTACGTTTGTCGTAAAGCAAAAAATTATAGAAAAAAAAAATTAAAAAAAATAAAAGTGAGAGAGAGAGAGAGAGAGAAGAAGGAAAAAAAAATAAACTACGTGAAAATATTGTCGAAAACGATGATGGCGATGATGAAATAATACTTGTGCGCGTTCTCGTCTGTCTGATTAATAAAAAAGAAAGAAAAAAAAAAATACAAAAAAAGAAAAAACGAACAAAAACAAGAGAAAAAAAATAAATAAATAAATATCGTTCTTTCCAAAAATTTACATCTCGCTTTGAAGTCGGATAAATATTCTCGAAAGGAAAATAAGAGATAAAGCAAAAGAATTAAATAAATAAATATTAAAAAAAAAACAATAATAATAATAATAATAATAATTAAAATTAAATAAAATAAAACTGGACAAACCGTACACACAGACACACACACACACACACACACACGCATACACACATACGCGGACACACAAACATATCCTGTTATCTTCGTTCGAAAAGAAAGCGAGCGAGCGAGCGAATGGACGCGATAACGGTTTTCACATTATAAAGATTATTTTTGTTCGACAAGATTTTTAATCTTTAACCCCCTAACGAACGAAACAATTTCTTCCTCGAAATTCTTTAACAATATTTCTTTGGTTCTATCCTAACTGCAGTTCATTTCGATATGAAGATATAAATTTGCAAATTTGCGAAAACCTCGAAGCGATCAATGAAATAAAATGAAAATAATGGAACGAAAGAGAAAAAAGAGAGAAGGAGAAAAGGAAAGAGACGAAAATAAATAAATAAAAAACGAAACGAATAAATCAATAATAATAATAATAATAATTAAAAACAAAAAAAGGAAAAACCGAAGTTTCATTCTCGGCTCGCTCGTTTCCGCCCGTATAATAATAATTACTCTCCGTGCGCTCGCTCGCGCGAAACGATCATGTGAATATCACAGTGAACGCGAGAAAGGCCACACTGTATATACATATATAAGGAATAACAATAAATATGTATAAAAATATGTTGTGTAGTACGTGTTGTTAATAAGCGCGGGGCGTAAGCGCACGGTTATTATAATAACCGACGAACGTTCTTTTTTTTCTCTCTCGTTTTTCTTTTTTTTTTTTTTTTTCAAACGACCATCGACCATCAAACAAAAAAAAAAAAAGAAAACGGACGAATTTCTTCGCGACGCGCGAGAGAAGAAAATTTATTATGATGCGAGAACTTTCGTCCCTGCGCATTCAAGAATAAAATTTAAATTAAAAAAAAAAAAAAATGGAAGTGAAAAGAGAAAGGAAAGTATTGTAAATCAATGAAACAGAAAAATCGAATGTTTTCGTCTTCAACCTGTATACACATCATACATATATATGAATATATAATACACACACAGACACACACACAAACACACATATATTATATATATGTATGTATGTATGTATTTATATGAATGAATTATTGAAAGAGGAAGATTATTCTGATGATGGGCAGGAACGGATTTCTGTGAGTCGTGGACTTTCGTAAAATATATCGCGACGTCTTTAGCGAATATAATCCAATTTGTTAGTACAGAGAGAGAGAGAGAGAGAGAGAGAGAGAGAGAGAGAGAGAGAGAGAGAGAGAGAGAGAGAGTATGAGAGAGTGAGAGAGTAGAGTGAGTGCGAGCGAAAGAAAAAGAGAGAAAGCGAGCGAGAGAGTGTGAGAGAGAGAGAGAGCCGACGATATGATGATAAGAAAAAAAAAAAAAACGATAAGAAAGAGGGAATAAGGAAAGAGAAGAAAAGATAAGAGAAGGAAATGAAAGGAAAGCGAGAAACAACAATAAAAAGAAAAAACGAAAAAACAGAAAAAACAAAAAAAAAAGAAATAAACAGAATTAAAATTAAGTATAAACCAAAGAGAGAAGACGTCGACCCGTCATATAGATTCAAGCACAATAAGGACTTAGTAGGGCCAGGCACAATAAAATTCGGCCGTCACGTTGTAGGCAGCGATCTGTTTAGAGAGTGACAAGTCATATTAAGTATCTATATATATATATATATATAGCGAGACTATTAAATAAACACATATTGTCTATTGTCAGACGAGTGTATATCATTCATTGTTGACGTTTAAACTCGTTCTCATCCTATCCGACCTTCTGATAAAGCGGATGTTGAAATAAAAAGAAGAAAAAAAAAAAAACAAAAAACAAAATAAAATCAAATCAAATCAAATAAAATAAAAAACAGAACGAACGAATGCACCGTCGAATGTTATTTAAGCTCTCATTGATATCTGAAACCATTCTCATTCCTGTCTATCCCGCTCTGGTTTCCTTTTTCTTTTTTTTTCTCTCTTTTTTTTTTTTTTTTTTTTTTAATGGATTTATTTATTTATTTTTTCTCCCTCTCTTTGGATAGGCACTACGAAACAATCGAAAGATTCATATTCGATTAACCATGAAGTTAGTTGTAAAAAGATATAACATCACGTCGTTCGCGTGAGTTGATATTAATATTTTAATAATAATAATAATAATCATTTATTCATGTTATCAATTATAAGCGAGTCGTAGGATTAATATTTTTTTATTATAATACATATATATATATATATATATATAAATATATATATATAGGATAATGGAGAATCCGTTGAATGTACTTTTTACCTATTCCAATCAACCTGGTACGGATCATAGAAGGGAAATATTTTATTTCTTCGATACATATACATATTAAGGGGTTAATTGTATTAAATTTGAATCGATAAGTAAAAAAAAAATATATATATATATACATACGCAATATTATAGATGATTCGAGTAATCGCAGACAAAGCATAAATCGGAATAAAATTTCGAAGTTGGAAAAGCATACGAGAATTTACGCGTCCATGTGTCCAGATGAAATTTTGGACCATTTCGACGACTACAATATGAGAAAGTATTTGACGACGCTAATGCTCGGCGATATATCAGGTAGACGTATTAAGAAGATAGGAAAGAAAGAAAGAAAGAAAGAAAGAGAAAAAAAAAAGGAAGGAAAAAAAGATCGTAATCGAAGGATTTGTCGATCCGACGTTTGCCAATGACATTTGTTCATTTGCTTTTTTTCCCCATTTTTTTTTTTTTTCTTTCTTTCTTTCCTCCACGACAACAGGCTTCACCGATTTCGTCGAAAAATATACGAAAGCTGGGAAGGGCGGTGCATCGAAATTGACGGAAACATTGAACAGTTACATTGGCGCGATGGTACAGGAGATATTGTCGCAAAATGGCGACGTATTAAAGTTTTCCGGGGACGCTTTTATCGTCATGTGGAAACTCGAAAACGATACCAATATGAGGGATCTAGCTACGACGGCGATACAAACGGCTTGCGTTATACAAAAACACTTTGGCATTTACGAGACCGACGTTGGTATCACGCTGAGAGGTTCGTTCAAATATTTTCTAATTTTCATTTACGTTCCACGTTCAAGAGATTCCCTTTGTTGTATTGACCTTTTTACAAAAAAAAAAAAAAAAAAAAAAAAAAAAAGAGAATCCTTGACACATACAATCATCGATGTAAATAATAATAATATAAACGTATATATTGATAGTAAAATTAGCCATAGCGTCTGGAAAAACGTATTTCACGTCTATCGGTGATCGAAAGAAAATGTCGCATTACATGATAACCGGTAGCCCAGTCTGGGAGGTCAAATATGCCGAACAACTTTGCAAGTATATATGTATATATATATATATATATATATATATATATATATATATATATATATATATATAACACTCGTTATACAAAGATCGTTCAATCTATTATCGTCAATGATTAAAATTAATAATAAATCGATTATTAAATTGATAGAGGTGGAGACATTTTGGTAGCACTTAGCACCTGGCAATGGATCAATCCGACCGATTACGTCTACGAAACGCTTCCGGATGGTTTGCACATACTTGTTATAACTTGTTCGACGATGTGGTACACTTTGAAAAGTTCTTACAATGAAAAGCCTAACAAGGAAAAGCCGAACAACGAGAAAGGTACGCCGTGAATCCAATCGTTCGCGTTGCATCTGTCCGTACGAATGTAAAGTAAAGAGAGAGAAAAAAGGAAATGAAAAAAAAAAAAAAAAAAGAAAGAAAGAAAGAAAGAAATTAGAAACCAACACGAATTCGCAGATAACTGGAATAACGATGCGTCTGTGTTTGACGAATCATTGTTAGGAATGAATAACGACACCTCGGCGTTAATGAATATGTCGGACGAATTAATGCATGAAGGAGGGAACATGAAAACGATCGACTATAGTTGTTAGTTAAATGACATTATTAACGCGTAATCTATTACAAGAGATTCGTAATAACGCTTAATGATTCTTTCGTTCCTTACTTTCTTTTTTTTCCCCCCTCCCAAAGTACGACCAAAAATCATAAAGATAGCTAAGGCACATTTGAAGGACGCACTGAGAAGCTACATATTAAGACCGGTCGTTCGTTCGGTCGAAATGAACGAACCGTTGAAATATCTTACCGAAATGAGACAAGTCGTCATTGTATTCGTAAACGCGACCATCAACGAAATAAAAAATAAACGATCGATAAGATTGATAGACGCCGCTTACAAACTCGTATGCAGGTATATAATATATATATATATATATATGTATGTATGTATGTATGTATATATATATATATATATATATATATAAAATAACCAATTTCTTGGATTGTTCCTCGTTCGTAAAAGCGCATATATTATACCGTCGTCCGATTGGTCAAAAGCTCGATTAAATAATATTAATATATAATAACGCCGACAAATCCGATGAAGGATAGTCGATGGGATGCAAGGATGCGTAAACAAAACGTCTTTCTTTGACAAGGACCTAATGTTCCTTTGCATCTTCGGCCTGAGAGGGGATAAACACGAACTCGAGTCGCAGATTGGCCTTAAATGCGGCTTCAGATTGCGCATTGCTTTGAAGGAGTTAACGAATATCACTGACGTCACGGTTGGCGTTACCACAGGTATGACATATTGTGGCGTTGTTGGTCACATATTGAGAAGAGAGTATACGGTTATTGGATTGGCGGTTAACAGGGCTGCCAGGCTTATGATGGTTTACAATAACAAGGTAAAATTATTTTCTAGATATAAAGGAACGTAACCCTTTCCCGTTCGTTCTTTGCCTTTTTTATTATTATTATTATTATTATTATTATTATTATTATTATTATTATTATTATTATTATTATTATTATTATTATTATAAAATTTCGTTGCTTCTCATCCGCTCTTTTCCCTTCAAAAAAAATAAAAAAAAAAAAAAAAAAATAAATAAAAACATTGGACAGGTTATATGCGACAGAGAGAGCTTTCTTCATTCTCAATTGGAGGGTAGCCATTTCAAGTTACAAGAGCCAAGATATTTGAAAGGAATTATAGACATCGGACCAATTTACGAGTTCGAGGAACAAGTCAAGTAAAAAAAAAAAAAAAAGAAAATAAATAAATCGTTTAATTAACGTTCGAACGTTCCAATTTTTAATTTCACGGGCAATCGAATTTCGCAGTAACCAAACCTCGGAATTGATTTGGAGCAAATATCCGTTGCTTGGCAGGGCCAAAGAGATGAAAATTTTTCGTCATTTACTGGCAACCATGCTGGATTATACGATCACGAAAAATTCGACTGCCAAACCACAGTACAATACGTTGATAATAAGGTAAGTAATGGGTTTATCGAAATAATTCTAATTCGAAAAAAAAAAAAAAAGAAAAATAAAGGATCATTTGCGACCGACTAAGAAAATATTTTGAGGCAGAGGTGAGCCGAGAATAGGAAAGACTAGGATGTTAGACGAAATGGCATTAAACATACCGAGTGGCGTCCCATCGAATTACGTTTCCCTCGTTTCAACGGACATGCAGGTTGACCATGAAATTTTCCTCTTTCCATTGATAATAAATCTTTGAGAAAAGAAAGAAAGAATAATAATTTAAAAAAAAAAAAAAAAAAACAAAAAAAAAAGAAAGAAATAAGAAAACAATTTTCCAGAACAGAAGCCGTATACCCTATTCCATTTGATATTCTCTTTGCCCTTGAAATTCTCATCGACGTCAACGTCAAAGGATCGGGAAGAGAAGTTGATGCGTTTGTTCAACAACATACGTTATCCCGAATATCTCTGCGTATTGAACGAGGTCTTCAACGTTCGTTTCCCAATGACCGAACAATACAGAACTATCATAAAATCGGAAAAGCGTCTGATACTTCAGAAACTTTTAATAAATCTAACCAAAAAGTGTTTTCAAAAGCTTTGGATCATTCTAATCGATGACATAGAATACGCCGACGAAGAGTCATTGAACTTCTTCGACATACTCATCAACACCGACATGTTCTTGTTCGTCATTAGCGTCGGTCGAAAAGTTGGTGCTGAATACAAACTGGCCAATATTTTATTGAAAAGAGCAAGAGTACGTAAATTTTGTAAAAATCGATTACTTTTTTAATAACAATCCGTAATTAATGACTTAACACGATAACATAAACATATATATATGGTGTCGTTACTTTTTTTCCTTTCTTTCTTTTCTTTTTTTTTTTTTCTTTTTTTTTTTATTATCATAAAATGACAGGTCATCGAACTGCAAGGTATCGATAAATGGTATCACGTTGGTATCGTCTGTCAAATACTCAATGTAGACGGTATATCTACAGAATTGGAGAAGCAAGTTAATTATTTCTTTCTTCTTTTTTTTTTGTTTTTTTTTGTAACAATATCCACACGAGTATTATAGGTCCGATATGTATTAGAATTATTTGTTTAGATTTATACAAGAACGGAGTTTAGGAAATCCGGGCTGGATCGAAAGTTATTTGGTTAGTCTAATGCAAAGCAATAATATTGAAATCATAAATGTCACGAGAAAGGATGCCGAGTCGATGGGATATGTTTTACCCGAATTAAAGATGTTAAGAAGGTAATAAGTTAAAAAGTTAACAACGAAAACAATTAAAAAAAAATAAAATAAAATAAAACAAATAATCGAATTTATTAATTTTTTCCCCCATTTTTTATTTGCGCAAATATAAAAAGATTCATTTCGGATTCGACTATTGTAAAAGAAAGCAGCTTACCTCGCGACGACAGATGGGAGATGTACGAGACGAGTTACATGGTTAGCGGCATTTGTTGCATTTTCCAATCGCAAAAAAAAAAAAAACAATAAAACTATTATTCGCAAAAATAGACCGAACGATTCGTATGAATCGATTTATTATTTATCCATAGAACGATACAACGTTACCGGTCGATAAAACGACTCGTCAAGATGAAATCGATTGGAACAACGAGATTATAAGCGTAGCCTATTCGAAGACAATAAGAAAATCATTAATCATGAATACTAATATGCGAATAAACTTGGACGGTAATAGGGGATACCTTTAGTCGCCTTACAAAATGGCATAACCGTTTGTTTCAATTTGTATTAATTTTTCAGTACTCATTTTAAAACTGTTCGATGCCTTAACGCCGCTCGATCAATTATTACTCAAATGTGCCTCTGTACTTGGCGTATTTGTTGGCCGAAAAATGTTGGAAAGTATAACTGAAATGTCGAAGAAAGACGTAGGTCTATGTAAGATCGGATTACTATATATACACACATATATATTTATGGTGTGTTTGTGTATACATAATGTATATAAATATACATATATATATATATGTGTGTGTGTATATATATTTATTCGAATTACCGGTGGACATTAGCTGTTCGTAAACTTTTCGAAATTCGAATTTTCGAATGCGGAATGGGAGATTTTACCAGAAACGTTGGCCCCATTATATACTACAGAGGCATGCGTGATCATATCAGTGATATAAATATTCAATGTAAATGTATTGGGATCGTGATACCAGGTACACCACTTTAATTATTTCTAACAAGTATATTTTTTTTCTCTTTTCTTTTTTTTTTTTTATTTTTTCTTTTTGTCGTTTACCTCAAATTCGATGGTCATTTAGAGGAACTAGCCGATATGCCGAAGTATGCATCATGCGGTCTCATGCGTTTCAAGATGACGATATTTCATGACACAACGTATAGGTAAATACAATGTTTTACGTCCATCCTCGATATTTTTATATGTAAAGACTTCGTACATAAAAGAAAAAAAAAAAAAAAAAAAAAAAAATTAAATTAAAAACAATAATTTTGATCGAAGATTACTCACGGAGAATCAAAAAATCGAGTTCCACAAAAAGGCATTGAAATATTTGGAAAGGAATACAAGACGTTGCAAATCGTGCGGCGAAGGATACTTTTCGAAATTATTGGGTGAAAAATTCTTGGACGAGGTCGGAAGGATACCAATAAAATATCCAGTAAATCTAACACAATTCCAAGGGATAAGTTCAAAGTTATTCGACGTACCGAAGATAAAAAGTAAAACGACGATCATATAAATATATTCGTTTAATATACATTACATATGACGATTTACATGTTCTTAGACGTGTTAACCAGCGAAAAGAGACCGCATTATCTAAATATATTGAGGAAATCGAAGAAAAAATTAACGCGTACTTTTTCCAACCTCGATTTCACTAATTGTGAATGTAATCTGATATTATTAACCGTTTACACGGAAATGGTTGACCATTGTCGTAGAATTGGTAAATTTCAGCAGAGAGAGAGAGAGAGAGAGAGAGATAAAAAAAAAATATATATGTGTATATAATATAGAATAACAACTTACAAAATTATATATTATACAAAGGATGAAATATTCTATAAATATTACATAAAATTCAAATCGATCGATCAACGATTGTACGGTTTTTTCGTTTCTTTTTTTTTTTTTGTTTTTGTTTTTTTAGGTAACAATAATAAGACGTTAATCGCCATATTGGAATTCGTCGAGATATGCATTGAAAATCAAAATGTTCCCCAAGCGAGAAAATTGTTGAACGAGGCCGAGTCCATACTTCAACAGGTATACGTAGATCCTATCTCGTTTGGTCAGATATTTCGAATGTTGAAATAGAAAAAAAAAAAACAAAAAAAAAACAAAGAACAAAAATAAAAACAGCCAAACTTAATTTCTCCCTTACTCGTCGTCAGATATTCGATCCAAACAAGAACGAGGTAATAACATTTCTATACTTAACCGCCAAGATTCAAACCTTGCAAGGTAAATGTTACTTCGAGTCTGGCTACACCTCGGAGGCCGTGAAAAGCTTGGAAAAAGCGATGAAAACGTTGGACTATCATTTTCCACGAACCAATATAATGATAATCTTTAAAACCGTATGCCAATTGTACAAGCTCAAATTATTATTGTTATTCTGTTCGAGAAAGCGACGAAGTTATAAAGACGAAAACAATTGTGCTACGAAATACACGAATCAATTGGCTTGTTGCTTGGCTCAAATGTTCGAAGTTTACAAGGTGAAAAAAAAACCTCTAATTATACGTCGCGCGAGAAAGAAAGAAAGAAAGAAATAAAAAAAAAAAATGGGCCGAAAGTTACTTCAAACTTTTCGAAGGATGATATTAAAATTCGATCGAGCACTCGCTTCACCGAGAAGTTTAATCGGGCTTGCAATTTATTTTAATTTTCTTAACGAGCCGGGTCTCGTACTTTTATAATCTGACGAGAAAAAAAAAAAAAAAAAGAAAAGAATAAAAGATCAGCCTAGAAAATCTCGAAGAGAGGGGAAAAAAAGAAGATAATAATAATAATAATAATAATAATAATAATAATAATAATCGACTTTTAGTATCGCCTTTAAAATAACTTTTCGACAAGTTCGAAAACTCTCGGCTTATATACCCTCGTGTCGTTTGATATCAATTCAATTTATAATCTCGGTCTAATATCGAATTTTTATCTAAGGCCAAAGGTATGAAAAAGGAGACTCGATTGGCAGCAATATGGGGATTGAACACAGCGCGTTCCACCAGCGATTTCTTGATACTATCGACGTGTTACACCAACATGCTGACTACCGGTCACATTTATTGCACGAGGTACATAAATAAACACAGAGAGAAATACGTACTGCACACGCGTGTAAGTACGTAATAGGAACGGAGATGAGAAGACTCTTTTGTCTCGATGATGTAACAATTTTTAAAAACATGTAAAAAAGAAAAAGAAAAGTGATTTTTTTCTTTTTTTTTTTTCTTTTTTTTTTTTTTTCTTTTTTTTCTTTTTCAGTAAAATCATTAAGTATCTGGAGAACGAGAGCATAGATTTGTGCAACGAAGAAATGAGACTGATCGAGTATCAAGATCTCAAAATAATAATCGAACTTTATGCCGGTATTTTCTTCTCGCGTTGGATAAGAGGAAAAATAAACGAGGCCATAGAGATAGGGTTCATCATTATTAGATTGGCCAAAACTATTACTTTAACGAACACCGAATGTATCGTTTTACCAAGGCTCGTTAATCTTCTGATGAAGTCTTGCCGGCATTCAGAAATTGTCTCGATGTTACGAGAATTAGGTGATCCCGTTGTTAACGTTCAACGTCGTCGACGCGACACTAATTTGATTTTAATTTTACTCTTTCTTCTTTTTTTTTTTTTTTCTTTTTTTTTCTTCCCGCCCCCTTCCCTTTTACTTACAATAATTTTCCCATGAAGAATTCGTATCGAAGAATCACATGGACAAGTCAGCCCGTACGTGGTATTACGCGGCGTGTGCCGAGTTACAATTGGAGATTGGATTGATCGTAATATCATATCAAAATTGCGAACGTTATTATCTGAGAGAGGGTGAAAATCTTTTGAGCCTGCGAGATCAGGAAGCGGAAAGACGATACTTCATATCAATGTGGTTATGGTAAATACATATTGTCTCTCATCGCGTATATGCCTTGATCTTTGTTATATTAACCCTTTGCACTCGAACTTTTTCTTGAGTGAAGCTTTCTCGTCAGCTCGGACGTTTTTTCTTTTTTTTTTTTTTTTTCTTTTTTTTTTGCCTTTATCGGTGCCTCGCATATCGTTGATGGTTTAGAAGTGAGCACCACGCTTCGAGTGTTAAAGGGTTAATAGTAATAATAATTAAAAAAAAAAAAAAAAAAAAAAAAAAACATAAGGAATATCTACCCTTTGCGTACTTCGGTTCAGGTGTATCAGAAACAAAGAATGGGAAGCGTCTAAGGTATGGATGAAAAAAAAAGTTGAGAAAAAGAGTACAGACGAGGACTTGGTCGCTTCGACTATTACGGATTTGAAAGAAATCGAAGGGATGCTCATCTCTTACGGTTCGTACTCGCGTTTGTGTATTTTCGTTTCTCTTTTTTCTTATTTTTCTCTGCGATGCAGAGAGCGGGTTGAGCGTAAGAAAAAAAAAAAAAAAAAAAAAAAAAAACAAAGTTACAACCTTCTTCAACATGTCAATATGTTTTTCTTATCCTTTGTCCAGTATATTATGTGAACAAGTATGACCCCAAAGCTATAGACATTATGACGAGTATCAAAGCTTCGTTAAGAGATATTAAAAAGATAGTGAGGATCGTGAAAATTGCGAGACCGAGGTAACGAGAGAGAAAAGTAAAAAAAAAAATAAATAAATAAATAAAGGATACTTTTTTTTTTCTTTTTTTTTTTTTCTCATAAAAAATTGATTCGAAAGAGAAACGCGACAAAAGCGAAACAAAACAAAAAAAAAAAAGAAAGAAAGAAAGAAAAATATCGATATACCCACACAAGTGTGTGCCTTCGATCTTATTATATAGGTACGTATTAATGAAAGCTTACTATCACATGGTTCGGGGTTACAAAAAGACGGCTATAAAGATTTTGCAAAGGGCCATTAAAATATCATACAAAATGAATAACAAAATGATACACGGATGGGCGACCCATTGTAAACAAGTTCGTTTTAATAACATTACGATTAAATTCATTTACGAACTATTTAATTAATTACCTTTGATCACATCGTGAACACATTTCTACGTAGGCTTGGGAATGTAAACTGTCGTTAATGGAACGTGACTCGTGGCAACAACAATCGATGATACAGTCGTCTTCAACTTGGAACGAAATTAATGCTAACGATACGAAAATTGTCTATTATACGCTTCCAGTACCGACATATTAAATCTTATATATTGTTTTATCTAAACGATTATATTTCATGATATAATATATTCCACTGTACATAAAGAGTAATTAAAACTATTCGATACGCACGCAAAACTATTTACGTCTTCTTCTCAAATCAAACTGACCGTTTACGTCAAGGTTACAATTTTATAAAATGGCATCGTTGCGCGTAGAGAACGACGACGATCATTGGTTAAATTTATAAAATGGCAATGCGCGCCATCTTAAGATTCATTTTCACGATAATACAAAAAAAGCGATTTAAGTTGTAGACAATTGATGTATTTATATTTATATAATATATCCATCGAAAGTTGTATTATTATTTAATAAGCATCTTATTTCTCGTTTTTACTCGTTACTTTAAATTCTCTGCGCGTGGGTTTCCCTCTAAGCAGTGTTACTAATTGAAGTAATAATAAAAAAAAAAAAAAAAACAAAAGACTAACTTGTTTGATTTGGAAAACTTCAATAAATTCGGCAACATGTCCAGAAACAAATTATTTTAAATCTATAAACAAAAATAAGAAACTTTGGATAACAAAATTTTTAATTTACCAAATACCCCTAAAACTCATCAACAAATATGTCGTAAGCATAAAATAATATATTTTGTCTTATGTATATCAAGTTAAATCTATTGTCATCGTTAGGTGTTTCCCTTGCTTTCCTCCGAGCTGTTATCCGGCATGTGCACCAGCTTGTCCACCTTGCGTACGACCCTGCTATACGTGTCCAATAAGGGTAATATTTGATTCGACATATTTACATTCTAATTCTGTCAAATTTCATGACAATACAAATATTAAATCTAAACCGATCTTCCTAATCTTTTCTCTCATTTTGTAATTATTCTATCAATTATCCTTCCTAGAATCTTAAAAGTAATAAATATTCACATATCGTACGCAGGTCTGCCCGCCTCCGCCTTGTCCCGCACCAGTAGTATGTTGTCCACCAATGATACCTAGCTTTTCCTGCGGTCCTTGCAGTCCTTGCGGTCCTTGTATTCCTTGCGTACCAAAATGCTATCCTTGTGCTCCAGCACGAATTATATGCATGCCTACCTGTCCACCTTGCAGTACTTGATTACTATCTCTCTAAATTGAAACTTATTATCTCTTTAAGATTTAACAAATACTTATAATTCATATTTATTATTTATTTCAGCAGTCAGAGTATACAGATGCTAATGCAAATCTTGTTAAAAACAAAGTTTGGCCTAACATGCTTTCCTGTAAATGATCTTTTAAACTTTCGAAAAGCAGCAGTTATTTAAATAATAAAAAATACTGTACTCCGTATTGTCTATTATAGCAAATATCAACAATAGATAATAATACACGGCAATACCATATTTATTATTTGTTTGTCTCATACATTGAAATAAAGATTTAAGAACATGACTATACATTCGATAATTATATACTTTTATTACGATAAAGTATCACCTTAATGTAACACAATTTTATTACCACGGACGTTTAGGGTTTTGAGTGGCATGCGTCAAAATCCAAGTTTTGTATTCTTTCTTTTTGAGTTGTACCTGCTTGTGCTTCGGTTGCTTTTTACACATTATATACCATCTTTCATTTCTTGCAACTTTATAGCAATATTTGCAACGAAGCTGCAGTTGTCCTTTTATTTTCAAACCGGATACTAAATTAATTGTAGGCGTAACAAGTTGCAAAAGTAAAGATTTATTATTATTATTATTTGCCAAAGTATTTGGTATCGAATTTAAATGCTGTCTTTCGCACATATGATGTATACTTCTTGAAAGTATCCCCGGATCTCTTCCAGATAATACATTTGAAAGTCCTGGCACAATGGACTTTACCGTCCGACTTATAACTCCGAATTTGAGTATTGAAAAAGAGTTCATGTTTTTGTAATCTAATACGATAGAAACAATTATATGTTAAGATTATAACCAAAAATATTTGTGACATAAAACTAATGCAAAGGCATATAACGTGAAACTAACCTAACAAATAAATTTTTATAATTTGATTGATATTATTTAACTACAGACATTCAAAATATATATAATTTTTGTATAAAAGTTTTAAAATTTAATTTTTTAGAAATATATATAATTTCGATATATATATACATATATATCTTATGTACAAACGTTCACGCGTACGAAGTATGAAACACGTTACTCGAGCACATAAAACTATAAGCAATAGAAGGCGGCCATATTACGTAGAGAACAGAGACATCTAATGTTTATTATTTGAACTAAGAGATTTGTAAGGTAAAAGCATTCGTTTTGAAACGAAAGTTAATAATATGTTATTAAAAATTAAAAGAACAAATAACCAAATAATTTCTAAGAAATTTTTTAATAATTCTTATATAGTAAATAATAATCTTATGAATATCGATGTTCGTTCATTATTTCAGACGAAATGGATTTTTGATTGTGTAAAATAATATGATATTTAATAAACAGTAATTTTCCAAAATAAAATAATTATACAAAAATATAATCATTTATTTGATACAACCAATTTATTGATTTTATATAATATCAAAAAATAAATTTGTTAACCCATACCTTTCAGCGAACTCTACCAATATTGCAAGTATCAGCTCCTTCTGCCAAGTTAAATTTATATGTTTAAAGAAATATTTATCCTATGCGAAGTTCATTACCATTGCTAAATAGATTAGCACATACATATATATCTACACAAATATATATGAAGAAAATTTGATATTTGTATATGAAAAAAGATGGAGAAAGATTCTAACAATAAGTATCATTACGTAACTGGTTCAATGATAACAGTCCTGAAATATATTTCTCATAAAAGTTGAAATATCTTGATTATCGTTAATATACGCAAGAAATACTTAGATCGATGAATACATTTCATCGATAGAAATAATGTAAAATAGAAGACAGATATATTCTTAATACTAAAAATAAATAAACGTGTTCCTATATTAAATACCAACGCTAGTAGTCTTTTAATATTTATTTTCCTTAAACATCGTGCTATTATTACAGAAGCTGCGGTAAGCAACGTGGGGCAACCAAAATGAAAACACTAACATATTTAAAACCAGTATCTTCATCCAATCGACCAACTGAGAAACCTTTCACTTCTTTTTGGTAACATGTATTAATGAATTAAACAATTCCATACTTACAAAATTTAACAATAATATATATTTTGTCAATTATCAAATTATGTTATGTTTTGTAATAATAATATGAACTGAAAAAAGAAAATCAAATCAGGTAGGAAGAAAAACGAATATGAAAAAAAGAAAAAGAAAATTATTAACACAAGATAAAAATAATTTTATTGCCAATATTCTCAAAAAATAAAAAAAATAAAAATCGCAATACATAAATCCAAAGCACATAATCGTCTGAACGTAATATAATATAACGTAAGCATCGTATTTGCACCTTCAATCGAAATTCTATATACGTTACTGTATCGTTTTTTCTTAAAATTAAACGCCGTTAAAAGGAACCATAAATCAAAAGATTATAAATAAAGTATTTTTGAAGAACGAAAAAAAAAATTCAGATTTCGGGATATATATATATATATATATATATATATATATATATATTTGTATATAAAAAATATTATATATACATAAACATATACATACATACATATATATATATATATATATATACATATATATATATATACATATATATATATACATATATATATACGTGTAAGTATATCCTCGTTATAATAAAAATATTGAACGAGACGAATTTGACTGACGTGGTTGTTACGACGAAACAACAACGTGAAAAAAGTAGTCCCACGATCACCTTAGAACTACATCTACGAATTACCTCATCTTACCCTTTTCTCGCAATATATAACATTTGTAATTGTATAAAAATGTTCGTATTTTTTTTCAACGCTATCAAAAATAGCTGCAAGGTGTTTGTAAAGAATATACACGGGCGTATATATCGTCAGACATTTCGAGGAAGTACGTTGCCGCACTTCGACAAACGGCCGTATTTTTTCACGAATATTCGATAAAACGAGTTACCTTAAATTATCGTAGAGTTGTAAAACGTTGATCGTTACGAGACGTACATTTATTTATCAAAAACAAGACAAAATATAATAATATAACGTTTCAATGAATTTTTACAAACAGAGTACGCACTATTTATACGTCCCATGTGCGGCCGATAGTTCCACGCTTTCGTGCGACCAACACGATTTTCGACCAATAGAAACGTTTTACGACATTGCCAAATTGTCTCTTCAAATCACAGAGAAAACGTTTGCGAAGAGTACAGTAATATATAAAATTTCGAAAAATCCTGAATGAAGTAGTAGATTTATTTGGCACGATATTCGATCTAATTTTACTCGGAACTTATTGGCAAGAATATTGTATCGTTATTATCGTTATAACCTATAACGAAAGAGATTCGTTCTACTTACATTACGACGATCTTTCGATCATATCTCAAAAATTGTCTTCCAAATCTAGTCTAACTGTTCGTATCGAAGCGACGCTTTTGAGGCATTCGAAAGCATCAAAAAAAAAAAAAAAAAAAAGAAAAAAGAAAAAAATCATTCGGATTGATCGTAAGATTCGATATTATCGTTGAACGTTAAGCAAAGGAACGTAAACGATCTAATGAAATTATAATACGATCGCTTCGACCTCTCGTAATTACGTAAAATTGTATATTTTTGCGTTTACGTACGTTTAACGTTTAACGATGGGCGGTTATCGAGGATGGGACGACACGACAGGGAGAAAGATAATGAAAGTAACGTCGATCGGATTAATAAATGAATAATAAAGAGAAAACGTGTGTGATTTGGCATAAGGGGGGGAAAAAGGAACCTTTCGTGACGCCTTCGTTGTCGAGGTTGTACGAGAGCCGGCAACAACGTAGACGCTGAGACGCGTAACGTCGACCAATCAGAGCAAAGAACAGGGTATAGGCGCGCAAGGTCGACTACGCGAAAGTCATTTGCTACGCGTTCGCCCAACACGTGCGAGCAGAATATCTTCGCGCAGTGACCGTTGCGCGCGCGGCGTCCTCCCCTTCTAGCAGCATTACTCCGCTCGACTCTCGTTCGACACGCACACGTCCATCGTCGGCGGCCCCGTATAGACGTCCCCTGTCTCTAAAGTTTGAGAATCCGTTAATATCAAACCGATCGCCATGGCGGAAGAATATCTTTACGGTAAATATCGTTAGCCGAGGGAACGCGATCAACGTTCGACGTTTATTTCGGCCCATTAATGTTTACTTTGCGAGAGAAATATTAGTTATTATACCGAGACGCCGGCTAAGAGCTTTTCGGCCATTGTGACGAGAGAGAGAAGAGAGAGAAAGAGAGAGAGGATATCTCTTCTTCTCCCCTATTGTCCGCGAATACTACGACGGGGAATAGCGCGCGTTTAACGTTTTTATAATTTATTATTATATATATATATCTTTGATATCTCATTTGTTCTTTATATTACGAATGATGTGCGAGGTTATGATGCGAGCCATATATTTAATTGCATTCGAAATTCGTGAACGTCTCGTGTACACTATCGTGGATTTTTTGTGTGTTCTTTAGGTATCGTCCTCGAGGGAGCTAACTCGACCGAGGTATGGGATCCCGAGCACAAGAACGACGATGCAGATGGTACGAACCAACATGGTTATGGAGCCGATCAGAAGCTCATCATCAAAATGGTAAGTCTCTTCGAATATTTCGGAGATATAAGAGAGAGAAGGCGATACGCTTTCTCCCTCTCCCTCTATCTCTCTCTCTCTCTCTCTTTCTCTCTCCATCTCTCCATCTCTCTTTTTCTTTCTGTCTGTGTGTGTGTGTACGTATGTGTGTAACGCTCGTGCGTCGTCGTCGTGACTCTACGCGTACGCGCGCGCGCGCGCACGCATACACACAACGCACACATACAGACACACACACGTAACTCCAACACGTATTTTCACACGCCGATTCGTCGTCCTTGTCGATTATACGATATATATATTCTTTTTTCTTTCTTTTTCTTCTCTCCCTCTCTCTCTCTCTCTCTCTCTCTCTCTCTCTCTCTCTCTTTTTTCTTGGCTTTGTTCAAACCTCGAAGGTGATATTCGGCCTAATTATAAATCGACGCATTTGATGAGCTCTTTCATATTTTCAATGAATATATCTTATTAATACATATCGTCCTCCCCACGAAATATGTTTTCTCTCTCTTTCTCTCTCTCTCTCTCTCTCTCTCTCTCTCTCTCTCTCTCTCTCTCTCTCTCTCTCTCTCTTTCTCGATTGCTATAATTACGTATAATTTTTACAAGCCAATTACGTTTTCGCGTCTTTACACGCGTGTCGCGCGTCACGTTTCTTGAACGAGAGAAGAAGAAGAAAAAGAGGAGGAAGAGGAGGAAGAACCGTTGCCAATATATTCAGCGTCTTTCATTTATATCAATCTTTCTTTTTCTTTTTCTTTTCTTCCTTTCTTTTTTTTTTTTCTTTCCTTCCTTCCTTCCTTCCTTCCTTTTTGGCAGAGCGCGCTAGGCGCCTCCTGCAACGTTTTACGCGCGAATCATTCGATGCATAAAAGAAGAAGGCATATTATTAATAGGGTGACGTTGAAATGGCGGGCAGGAGGGGAGAGGGAAGGAAAATTTTTTATTCTTATAAATTTGATGCCTCCTTTCGATATATACCGGCTACATGAGGTTTCGCGTAAATCTATCTCGAAATTTTTATCGTTCTATCGATGTAGAGATTGTATATTTCAATCTGTACGCGACGATGAAGACGACGACGACGACGACGACGACGATGATGATGATGATGATTCATCGAGGATTTACGGATGAGATCGAATTTCATTGTTAATCGTAAGAGATCATGAGAAAGAGAGAGAGAGATTACGAAAAGTCCCTATCTTTCGCGGTTAAAATCCGCAATGCGTGCCGCCTATGAGATTATCATCGTTCCTAACCTCTCTATACGACTACGGCGCTTCGATTAATTTATTTTCCTTTATTTCTCTCTCTCTCTCTCTCTCTCTCGCTCGATATAATCTCTTATCGTTAATATCATCGAATAATTTGTTTTTCTTTCTTTTTTTTTTTTTTTCTATACACTCGACGATTACCTCCGGACGAAGTTATTTTTTTTCTCTCTCTTTCTTTTTTTCTTTTTATACACGCTTGTACATTGAATTTTATCGCGTGAATGTTTAATGCTTGGCGCCATTTTTTCCTTACAATGGCTTCGCCCTTTCCCCCACCTCGGCCCAACACAGGGATCCTATTATACCGAAAGGGAGATTATAACGGAAATTTCGTTATGCAGGTAGAAAAATAGGGTTTTCTTTTCTTTTCTTTTTTCTATTCATTTTTTTTTTTTTTTTTTTTTTTGAGGTATAGCAAAAGATGCATTCGTCTCCTGATTGTATTGTGAAACTGTGCAATGAATCCTTGAAGGATGATCGGTTTTACTGTATTATCGTATTTTGAAAAGAAAAAGAAATTAACGTCAAGCAAATTTTCTAATATATAATCCTTATATTATCGGTTAATTATTAGTTATATATTATTATTATTGTTATTATTATTATTATTATTATTTATTATTTATTAATAAATATTACATGACAACGTTTGCTTGTTTATACGTTTTAGGCGCTTTTAGGGCCAGAAGCGAAGCCCGGCGAACTCAATGTACTACAGGTCGAAGCAATGGGACTTAAAGGACCTATCAAAACCCCCATCGCTCTTTTAGAGATGGGAAAGACAGCTCAAATTATTCTTGATCTTAGTTTTCCTGACCCACCAGTTACGTTTACCTTGGTTAAGGGTAGCGGGCCCGTTCACATAGTAGGACACAATCTTCTTGGTAAGAAATAAGCAATAAAAAAAAAAAAATAAAGAAAAGGAAAAACAGGATATTTTTTTTGCGTATGAGGTTCGTCAAGAAGTGCGACATGTACGAATAGACGTCTTCTATTCGTAGAAGCATCTATGTAATTTAAAATTTGTCGATGTGTAGCACTGAAGCTCTAGAAAAAGAAAATGTTTAGTGGACTAATTTAATTCAATTTGAAGAAATTACAATTATATATTATGACGTATTTATTTTATTTGAAATTATATTTTGTTTGTAGGAACACACATGGAAGAATTTGATGATATGGATGAAGAGTTAGAAGATGAAAATATTGATGATGATGATGATGAAAAGGTATGGGAAAATAATTTAATTTTTAAAATAAATATATAAATTTTAAATATTAATTTTATAGATTATGTATATATTTGGTGCATTGAGATAATGATCACTCGCCAGAATAATTCGGCTATGTGAATCTTAGGGCCCTTCTTGAATTATTAATGAAAGAATAGATGATAAAGAAAGATCAGAATTTGTTTAAAAAAAAAAAAAAAAAAAAAAAAAAATAAACGCACATACAAGATATACATATGGGTATATATTATCAGTCATGAGCATTGTGCACTTATTTCTCTTCCAATTCGTACATTTTTTCTGCTTTTTTTTTATGTAGCAATGAAAACAGCAATGTTTTATTATATTATCAATACATTCATTAGGAATGCAATTTCAGGCACCTCAAAAGAAAAGAAAACATTCTGCAGAGGGTAGAAAAAATGGCACCAAACGTGCCAAGATGGACGAAGCAGTAGACAAGTAAAAAAAAAAAGAGATACAAAAAAAAAGAATAATAATAAAAAAAAAAGAATTAAAAAGAAACATTTTAAAAGGCTAAAATGTTTTAGTCCCTTTATAAACAAAAAACTTCCATTAAAAGTATTTTTCAACTGTAAAGTGGTATTACTTTAAAAGTATAAAAACTTCTTTGATGAAATCTTAGAAAGAAGAGAGAGAATGGGGGTTGCTTAAGGAGTTACAAAACCTGGATGTACCTTTTTGCGCTTGTGTTTTCATTCCTATATATCTGTTGTTTTATTTTTTGTATAATAAACTATCCAATTTTGAAACAATTGCTTTTATTCACTTCTTCATATAACCTTATTATTATTTACCGGTCAAGCGATAAAGGTTAGTTTTAACGGGACGTTCTTGCAGGTGGAAATTGATTGTTCGTCAATTGAATAGTGAAAAGGGGATGAAATAAGTGCTAAATGCTCACATGCATATATATGTGTGTTTATATATATATATATATATATATGTATGTATGTATGTATGTATATATACATCGGTGATATTTGAAGATGATATTTTAGATTTAAAAGAAAAGTTGTTTCGTTACTAATCATTTATTTGGAAGGTATAATAAACTGACGGTAAAATAATGTATATAATTTAATGTTTGTAGTTAATTTCGGCAGATTATTGAGCCTATTAATTAAGATAACATAGAAAATTCAGATGAATTGAGATTTATTATTTCTTTCTTTATAATTCAGGATCCCGATGATGAAGAGGAAGAGGAAGACGAACCTAAGAAGAAGAATGCCAAATTAACAACCGCAGCCAAATACAAAAATCAGGCTAACAAGAACAAGAAAAAATAAGCATGAGCCTTAACGTAATGGAAACACAAAAAAAACTCTTTAAGTTAGGCTATTATGCGTAAGTCCATCATCAATTATCATCCGCATTTATGCGAATTTAGTATCGTTTCATCAGATTATCAGACGACACGTGTTGCGTTCCACGTTTCTAAATAACACAACTGGACCAATAAAGTACAATAAGATAAGTGTATCATGTATTTCACAGAATGGTATCACGTTTTACTAGTCCACTTGTAATGAGCCATACACGGATTTAATTTAGCAGTGTAGTATTACCACTTAAGTAATCAATTTCCTTTGATTTTATATATATATGTATATGCATATGTATGTGTATATATATGTATTATTTTTTTTTTTTTTTTACTTTCATTTATTGCTTCAACAGCAAATACGTAGTTTCTCTGCTTGCCTTAAAGGAATATCCCTTATGCTGCATTATACTAACTGTATATGTATGATAATATGGAGAGAGAGAGAGAGATAGAGGGGAGGAGGAGAGAGAGGGAGAAACAAAAATTGTTAATCAGAAATTATTTTTTTGACAAAATTTTATGAAATTTGAACTGCTAAGGGAGAAATCTTTTTAGACAAGTGGCTAGAAGCGATCCTTTTACTTATCTCGTTATTCTAACGACGTTTAACCTTACATAGATGCGTTTAATGTTCTTTCCTTATTTGATACATGCAATCTATTAAAAAAAAAAAAAAAGAAAAAAAAAAGAGAAAAAAAACGAAAAAAAATTGTTATTTGAATCCGGAGGTTTTAATGACTGAACTTTGTACGATATCATAAAGAGAGCGAGAGAGAGAGAGAGAGAGAGAGAAAGAGAGAGAGAGAGAGAGAGAGAGAGTGCGAGTTAATTAAAAATTATGAGGTCGTTCTTGGCCCAGTTGTTGTTCGTTAAACTTGTGGAAAGCACAAACGAACTTGCAGTGAAAGAGACGTACTTGTAATTTACTTTTTCTGTCTTCTCTGATACCGTGTTCACATAAATACACTTCCAACGATGAAAAAGAAAAAAAAAAAAGAAAAAATCTTACAAAAACAAGAAAATATATTATCTTATTGTAGCCATGTAACACGATTCAGAAAAATAGGGTGATATGTCTTCTTAAGGAAATTGCAAAGCTAACTCTATCAGCCAGTGTAATTTATTATTTTCGTGTGTACAAGATGGGGGAAAGGGGGAGAGAAAAAAAGGGTAATAGTCAAGAAGAAGAAGAAGAAGAAGAAGAAGAAGAAGAAGAAGAAAAAGAAAACCCTTATACAGCAGTGTCATTAATAATTGTTAAAAAAAAAAAAAAAGAAAAAAAGAAAAGAAAAAAGAAAGAAAGAAAAAAAAGGGAAAAAGCATATTCACGCGTCACCTCGATATTCATTCCATTTGATGAAAGATAAATAGAAAGAGGGGAGAGTTTACAGGTGTACTACACGAGTTGTGTGATGCTCTTACATCAGTATCATATGCAGAAGAAGTATATGCGAATGGGTGTTTGAAACGCCCATGCGATTGAGATAGTAGTCTGTACACCTATTTTGTACATATACGATACACAATAAAAAATTTCACAACTTTTAATCAGTATTGCATGAGTAAAATTCATTCGAGTATTATAATATATACCTCCCCCCCATAGGCGGTGAGAGTGTATGCTAACTTTATATAAAGGAGCTTGATTATTAAATGAATTTTTTTTCCTTTTGCATATATACATATACATATATATATATATATATGTGTGTGTGTATCTGTGTGTGCGTGCGTGTGTATATATATATATATATATATATATATATATATATATATATATATATATATAAAAGGAAAAAATAATTTACAAAAAGAATATAAGAAAATAAAAGGAAATCAAACATAAAATATAAAATTATAAAATATAAAATATTAAATTAATTAGCCTTCCTTTTGTATTTGTGATTGACCATGATAAAGCGTGTTTTTAATTGCGATAATTACGAAAAAAAAAAGAAAAAAGCGGTGTTCGAAGAGAGGAACGTTTTCTGTAGAAAATAAAAAAGTAAAAAAAAAAAATAAATAAATAAATAAATAAATAACGAACGAAATCAGTGTATCGCAAACGAAATAAACATTTTTCTAATACAAAACAAGAGACCACATCGCCGCAGTAATTTTTTACGTACGTTAATTTCATGCGCTTTTAGGTGATCGTAAATGTCAACAATCTTTTTTTTTTTTTTTTTTTCTTTATGTTTCTCGTACGCAACATGTATGCTAATAATATGTATCGTGTAATGTGCGTATGCTTCGCTCGAGTGTCAATTTGTTTTTTTTTTTGTCATATTGAGAATGTCACAGTTTGTAACCTTTTTTTTGAGATGTTTCAATTTATCTTCCCTTTTTTATGTAAGAAGTGAAATGAATCTGGATCGTTTGATTGATCATCCGTATTATTCAAGATAGTTTTGAAATTTCGCGAAAAAGAAAAATTAAAATCCATCCTCGAGGAGGGAATTGTCGAATAGTTTCTCTTTTTTTGCCGTTCAAATTTGATAGCCATTATATGCAGAGTTCTCAATTAAATGGAACTTCTGGGTCTGACGTTACAGGCAATCGAATATCCTCAGAAAATTCAGAATGTAACGCAACGGAAAAAGAATCAAAGTCACTTCTCAAGCAAGTGAGTTGCAATTTGTCATCGATCAAAGATAATAGTACATGAATTATACATAGTTTTGTTACCTTATGTCATTACAAAGTGTTTTTTAGTTGTATATTTATGTATCATTCATCATTCATAATTCGATAATTCAACCGATGTCACATATTCTTTTTTCCCCCTTTGAGATATCTTTTGACACGTTCGGATATAAATCTTATTTGAAAATTACATTTTATTTTTTTTTTTTTTCTAGAACTACAAACAAAAAAGAGATCATTATATGTTTTGTGCTTTGATAATAATTCTTCTTGGTAATTTAGATAATTTTTAAAAACAGTAAGTCAATTACAATAGTAAGACAACATGTAAGTCAATTAATGTCTCAAATGACTTACAATTATATTATTATCATAGTAATCATCGGCAGCTCTTATTTATTTGTATGCACGTGTAAAAGAAAAAGAGATAGATAGAGAGATAGAAAATAAGTTAAACTTGAAGTTTCGTTTAAAGGTAGCAAATTTAACAGAGACCATCGCCGATCTACAAAACAACATTTACACCAAGGACATTCAATTGGAGAACATGCGTAAGGACGGAGAAAGATTATCGGCTGAATTGAAGAAGCAACAGAGATGCAATAGAAATCTTAAACGTAAAGATTTTATATATAGATATATATATATATGTATATGTATATACACATTTACAATCTATAAATGTATAAAGTTTATACGTACAGTTATTATTCAGACGTATGGTATTTAAAATAAAGAAACATTGAATTTCATTTTAGAACAGCTGGACGACGAGAGATATTTTTATCAGAGAGAGAAGGATCACTTTTGCGAGGAGATGCAACGTCATAAAAACAAATGTACCAACGGCGGATCCAAGTTACAGGAGCAACGCTGGAAGGAATTGGAGGATGTTAGGGACTCGTTGGACGAGGAGAATAAACAATTGCGCGAGGAGTTAGCGGAGAAGAGCGAGATAACTTATAATTTGTGTATTAAATTTTTACGCATGAAGCACGCGAAGGACACGCTCAGGCAGAAGTTTGATCAATTGCACCGGGAACACTTAAGGGTTATGGAGGAGATGATGGAGAAGCTGGACGAAGCTAGGGAAGAACTCAACGTTATAGTGTCTGAGAAGTTTCAAGAACCTTTGCCGATTAACAAGGCCAAATTCTTGCAAGTAATGAAATCGTTTGATTGATCGTCACAAGTTGGTCGTTAGATCTATAAGAAAATGATTTGAAATGGATTTATAAAAGGGAAATGTGGTATCTTTAGGTAGTACAAAGGAACACAAGGTTGGTTTATGAAAATGCGACCTTGAGGGTACAAATTCAGCATCTAACGCAGAGTTTAAATAAATTGAAGAACTACGCCGAGAAGCCCAAAGCGATTAAAGTCGATGCGCGTATTATAGCGAAACTAGCAACACAGTGTCGTAGAAGACAGGATTCGGAAATAATTAGAAAATGTGTTGCGACGTAAGAACGCGGCGTATCGTTTACGTTATTCTTATAAATTAATTTAATCACAACGTAGACGTAAACGTGTTAATATTTTCTTAGATCTTGCGTAACCCAATCGATAATAAACGTATCGACCAGCAATTCGAGTACGAATAACATCAGATCGATCGATAAAACGACGAATGGAAAAGTGTGCTCAAAGATTCGAGCGAACAAAGCTTGGGATAAGTATAAGTTTGTAACGGTTAAGGAAGATTCCCAAGAAACAAGCTCGATCAAATCTAAAATTGGATCTATCGAAGAGAATAAAGAAAAACAAAACGATCGAAACGATTCGACTTCTACTACCAGTACGGACAGTAGAACGGAACATTTACAAAAATATATTGAAGTACGTGACGTGTGTACGAACACGTGACGGGGAAAAAAGTGAAAGAAAAGTCGATGTTTCGTAGTTTTGAAATCGATTATATTTTAGAGCGAGTCATACTCGCTGTTTCAAAGGGAACACCTATATTAATAAAATATCCATTCCGTTTGACGTAAATATTCGTTAGAAAAAATAAAATATATATATATACGTGTGTGTGTGTGTGTGTGTAAGAAGAAATACAAAACGTACAGTGAAAATAATGAAAAATGTACGTTTTATATATACGTTATACGAGATCCATGTTATTTATACTTTCTTAGTTATAATAATGCTTGAAGAAACGAAAATAGGAAAGTTGGAAATAATTCATTTAATCTAAACGAATGAGAATAATATATATATATATATTTGTAAACGATTATATTTATTATCCCTTTAAATCTATACTATTTATTAATTTAATAAAATATACATTAAAATCCACGAAATCTTTATGGAATCTATCCTATTTCGTTTTTCGCGTGTTCGCGTACGATACAGGACGAGTCCGAAGGTTTTTAGGCATTTGTAATTTTACAGTGTATAAAAGAAAAAAGAAAAAAAGAGAAAGAAAAGAGCAAAAGGAAAAAGCGAAAACAAAAATTAACCTAAATCTTCTGGCAAAAGAAAGATTTAATAGATACGAATATGAATAAAATGAATGTAAATAGGAAAGGTTTGACCGGTCTTGTTATTTTAATTCGTCGCAATATGCCGGCTGTTTTGTTTATATGCTATGTTATAATGTGTCACAGAGGTATAATTTCGAGAGAGAGGGAGACAAAGAGAGAGAGAGAGAGAGAGGGAAAGACTAACAACAAGCGACGTTTCATTTGTTTTCGATCGGTCACATACCGACTGCTCGAAATATCAACAGAGCGACTTACCTACGATCGATCAGTCTTTGTCGGAACGTTCACCAGGCAACATCGGTAAGGAGGATCAGCGCGAGTCAATGGTAAATATTTCAAACGAATTTCAACAGATAAACAATACATACACACAAATACACACACACACACACACACATTATATATATATATATATATATATATATATATAATACAATACGTATCTTTTATAACATTGACAAAAAGGAATTTTATATTCAATAAAAAAAAAAAAAAAGATCCATGACATCGTAATTCGAAATTATATATAATCGAGATTATACACGCGATATAAATATCAACGAATTTAACGACGACATTATTCTTTTCTTTTTATTTTTTGTTCTTTCTACCCGCTCCGACAAATCTTTACAAATACGATCTCGACGATGAAAAAGGAGAAACAAAGAAGAAGAAAGAAAAAACGTGTCGTTCGATTCGAAATAATTACGCGATATTATATTGAAAGTGTATTATTTATATAAATGTATGCGGCTTACTCCGCGAAGTCTTCCGCGCGCGCGCGATATCCCGAAAGAATAAATAAATAAATAAATAAATAAATAAATAAATAAATGAATAAATAAGAGTTCGTCGTGGTCGCGTTGGTTTGACGAACGACAGGGATAAAGAAGCGATCAGTCCCTTCGACATAGATCATTGCATTATTTACTCGTTTAACTAATAAATTATCGGGATTTACGTGATCCTATATGTACGACCAAAAGAAAGATAGAGAGCGAAATATATATATATATATATATATATGTAAAGAGAGAGAGAGAGAGAGAGAGATAGAGATAGGAGCCAGTTTCACGCGTGGTTTCGTTCACGGTAGTCACTAATGTCCCTCGCATTCGAATCCACAAAAGGCAAAAGGAACCGTACCAAGGAATCACTGTATCCTCGTCGACTCATAAACGTCATTACGAAGGGACGGCCGTGATTACGTTAGAACGACGTTCTGCTTGAGAAAGATAGAGAGAGAGAGAGAGTGAGATAGAGAGTGAGAGAGAGAAAGAGTGGAAGGCCCAGAGAAGAGGACTTGCTTTCTCTCTCTCTCTCTCTCACTCTTTTTCTCTCTCTCTCTCTCTCTCTCTGTCATTCTTACGTCGTGCCAAGCCGGTTCGAGACGAAGCCGGGTTTTAACGATCGGTCATTAAGTCGCGAAGAAAATTGAGACGTCCACCTCTCTCGGTGAGCTCATACCCAATTGAGTAGCGGCCTTAATACCCCTTATGTATTATCCGACAGGAGAGAGAGAAGGCACCTTGTTAAACGGATCTCGTCGTCCTCTCGCCTTCGCACTTGCGGTCCCTTTTTTTTCCCCTCCCCCTCTCCCTCTCTTCTCCTTTCCTTTTTTCTTGTCTCTATCTCTTCTCTCTTCTACCATCTCCTCTCTTTCGTTCTCTCTTCTCTTCTCTATCTCTCTCTCTCTCTCTCTCTCTCTTTTTTTCCTCCGTCCGTAACCTCCCCCTCTCATCCCCCCCCACGCACTCACTCCCACCTCTTCAACCATCCTCAGTCCCTTCGTAGGAATTTCGTAGCTACGACAATTTTATTTTTTTTTTTTACGATCAACTCGAAATTAACACTTCGTCAATGACGATTTTTTGTAACTAAAAAAGAAAAAAAAAATAATAATAATAATAATTCGTTCGCAGAGATCGTGAGAATTTAATTTCGTTATACGTAATGTATATGTAATGAAATGATCGTTAAAAATTGTTCGCGAGTTTATTCGTTCGAACGGAACAACGGTGGACGTTTTAGAAAACTTAACGAAGGAAGAAGGAAGATGATTGAAAAAGGAGTCTCCAAGATAACATTTTTTTCTTTTTTTTCTTTTTAACATTTTATATTTTACGCGTAATCTTCTAGGACGATTAAATCAAAATTAGCGCTTGTCGATGATGATTTTTATTATACCTAAAGGAGGAAAAAAGCAAAATAATTAGGTTCGTAGAGATCGTAAAAATGTAATTTCGACGATAGACATTTTAGAAAAAGGAAGAAGGAAGAGGACGAAGAGGAAGAAGAAGGAGAAAAAGAAGGAGAAAGGAATCTCCTCGTCTCTCGTTTTCGCGCTTGCCGTTTTTTCATCATAGACATTTTGTCTCTGTGATAAATTTCTTTTTCTTATTTTTTTTTCTTTTTTTTTTTTTTTTTCGTTAGCATTACATCGAATCTTCCTCGAATTTTAGCCAATTAAATCGAAACTTACATTTATTCTCACTTATTGATAATGACTTTTTATTATACCTACAAATAAATAAGTTAATCTCGAAGGTATCGTAAAAATTCTATTTCGATATACATGTGTGTGTGTGTGTATATATATAATGAAATTTCAATTAAAAATTATTGCGAATATTATCTCGGGAGCGTGTTACGTTATAACGGACGTTCGAGAAAAATAAAAAAAAAAATAAAAATAAAAACGAATAAACAAACAAACCGACCAACGAAAAAAATAAAAACTCCCGCACCCCCTCCACAAGAAAAAAGAAAGAAAGAAAGAAAAGAAGGAAGGAAGACGGGGAAAAATAAGGAGAAAGGAGAAACTTTGGTAGAAAAATTTCTGTCATTTCGTTACATTCAATCTGACGATAAGATAACAAACGTTGCTCGTTCTTGTTTTAATAAGATCATGTACTTTTCTTTTTCTTTTTTTTTTTCCTGTCCTTTGACATCCGTTTAAGGCCGTTTAATGTCCGTTAGCACGTCACGTGGCAATATTATCGTGCCCCTATCGGGGCCCGAACCGTAATGGGCCTTTCGGAGTCCGGATCCTTGAGTATTAGCGCGCCTATTGGTTATCGAACATCGGACGTCATGCGCAGCGTGAAACCAACATAAATATAGCGTTCTCCTCGGACTCTCGAATGGGTCCGACAGAAAGAAAGAGAGATAGAGATAGAGATAGAGATAGAGAGAAAGAGAGAGAGATAGAGAGAGAGAGACAAGCTTGTGTCCATTCCTCGTGCACATTTTAGCATTATGTGTATGTATATATATATGAATCCTATATTATATGTCTATTTATCTATCTATATACATACACACACATATATATATATATATTATATATATATGTATGTGCATCGTATATGTAAGTAGATATGGTATGTAAGTAGGTACGATTTCAGTGCTAACAAGTGGACACCGAACGCGTATCGAAACGCTTATGTCGTCCATTGTCGAAGATTACATCGTAATTTCTCTCCATTGTTTTGCTCTCTCTCTCTCTCTCTCTCTCTCTCTCTCTCTCGCCCTTCCTATCCCAACCACCTTGCTCCCAGCCTCATCCCCACCCCGCCACACCCCTCGAAATCGCCATTCGTCGAGAGATATACCTAAGAATAATCTACTCGTGAACAGATAGATGTTTGTATATACGTACATATACACCTGTATGCATGGAGATGTGTGTGTGTGTGTTTATAATACATGGATACTAATCGTAAGTCATTATCGATATAGAAAGTAACTGTAATAAATGTTAAGTACATTTATTTACTTTATTATGCCAATATTCTCGTAGGATCATTGTTTCTTTTATTTCTTTTTTATTTATTTTTTTTTTATTTTACTTTTATTTCATTTTTTGTTGTTGTATAGACGTGGTACAAGTATTTATTGCATCGTTTATAGGTACATATATATATGTATATATTATTTTATTCTATTAATTTATTTACCGTAATGATGATTAAATGTTTCAATGGAATTAAATTTTACTAATGTTATTATTACGATTAATTATTGCAAATTATTTATCGTATCGTTTATAATTTTTCTTCTTTTTCGATTTTATTTTTTTTTTCTTCGTATCAAGCAACTCAATCGTAATTAAACGATAAAAGTACAATAAGCGGAGAATAATTTGACAGATAAATATGAGCGAAATCAATCAATTTTGCTTAAAAGATCGATCCAAAATCTTTCTTAATTAAATATAGAAAAAGGAATCAATTTCAAATTGATCAATTTGATCACCCGTACATAAATAATCCAATTTTTCTTTGCGTTTACGAAAACAAAAACAAAAAAAAGAAATAAAAGAAGAAGAAAGGCAATTTAACTGTATAAAGTAGCAATTAACTTTATCCACGTACGTACGTAAACGTGTACACAAGTGCGCATGATTTTTAAAGTAGCATTGGTGTTTTATATGGTTAATTATAGTAAATGATGAAAAAGAAGAAAAAGAAGAAGAAGAGGAGGAAGAAAATCTAACGAAAAAGATTTTTGAATAAAGAAACAAGAAAAAGTAATAAGTGTTCGATGACTTATCATCGTATTAAGTACATAAATACAAACATATATATATATATACACACACACACACACATACACGTGCATACACACGTACGTACGTAAATGCATACGTTTTTTCCTGCAATTTTTTTTTCCACCCTCTCTCTCTCTCCTGAAACCTCTTCTTTCTTTTCCTTCCTTCTTTCTTTCTTCTCTCTCTCTCTCTCTCTCTCTCTCTCTCGAATATTTTTGTTCTCTTTTTTCGTCCTTTTCTTTTTCCTTTTCCTTTTCGTCTCGCTCGCATAGCCAGCGAATGTACATGAATCAATATGTCCGGTACTGCTCTCCGCAGTGAGTTATCGCCAGATGCTAACGTTTCCCTTCCATAAAGGAATAATATCTGACGCTTTATTTCGACCTCGGCCATAGCTGCGGCCAGCGGTAATAGTGGCAATAGTAGTGGATAGTAATAGTAGTAGTAGCAGTAGTAGTAGTAGTAGTAGTAGTAGTAGTAGTAGTAGTAGTACTTCTCTTCAGTAGACGAGGGCCGCTTTAGATCGAAACGTTCGATACATCGTGAGCTTCCACGGTAAATAAATTTTCTCTTATACGAATGTTCTATATAATAGTTGTAGTAGTAGTAGTAGATATAAATATACACGTAGGTACACCGGTACGTACGTACCTATATGTACATAGATAGTTCGTTCTTCGTTGTTTTATCGTTGACGTCGGTTTATCGGTGTATTTCTATTTCTTTTTTCTTTTTTGGATATTCTTCATACGTTTCTGAACCTTTTTCCTTTATCTCCTGTCTCGATATACTACATATATATATATATGCGTATATATCGGATTGTATATAAGTTTAATATGAATATGTAAATGGAAAGATTCGTTTTAATCTTAACAAAAAAAAAAAAAAAATGAAATTATTTATATATATGTATATGTATATATGTAAACATAAAAATATAGATACGTCTATGTACATCTAACATAACTATAATATATTAACAATATTCTATATAATACATTTAAAGAATATTATTGTGTAACATATTTAATTTCGAAATATTCGACATATATACCACCACAAGCTTATCGTATTTTTTTTTTTATAAATATACAATTTTTTCTCTCCTTTCTTTTTCTTTTCTCATTAACAAATATTTTTCTCTTCTTTTATATATATATATATACATAGATAAATACATAGATGAATAAAATAATCAACAGAGAGGGACAAACGCAATTAATTTCTTTTATGACGTTAAAAACGAATCGTATTCCATTTAAATATTACAAATCGACTTAAGTAATAATGGTTATGTCCGTGTACGTAAAACTTACGTATACGTAACAGTTGGACAATTATACGAGTTCTCCTACACGATACGTAAGATTTCTTCCTGCCTACGAAATAAAAAGTCGATCCGCGAACGTCGAATGCATTTTCCGTCGTCCGTGGTAATTGAAGAACAAAAAAAGAAAAGAAAGAAAAAAAGAAAAAGTAAAGAAACGTAACGCCGTTCCGTCGTGGAATTTGTTTTGTAAAACGCGATTACGCGCCGAACCCGCCTAACCGTGACTCTAAGTCGAATAGAGCGATTTCGCGAATAGTTTTAACCTACACGTTAGTGTGGTCTTTAAACGCGATAAAAGTCCAAGTGGTTTCTTGAATCGCGTGCGAGGATCGCGCACGCCCGACATTCTTCGCGCTCCGACGAAAAACATTGCCTCCTAATGGCGCAACGTTTTTGTTGTTTCTGCATGGATATATCTACTTACCTCGTGTAAGCATATACGAGACTGAACCAAACTGAACTAAATTAAAGCCAACGAAACTGAACCGAGCTGAACCGAACTGTACCGAACCGAACCGTACCGAATTCAATTCAATTCAATTCATTTTTTTTTTCCATCATCATGAATCGCATGGATCATACACGTTAGACATATTCAACTAATTATCGATCGTACTAATTGGACCGTACAACGATACGACGATCGTTAGTGTACGATTATGAAAAAAAAAAAAAAAAAAAAGAAACAAAGGAACAAAAAATATTGCAACGATAAATAATACCTTTCGTTCGATATAACGATATATATATATATATATATATATATATATATATATATATATATATATAGAATCGATCGGGCTGTGTAGTTTTTTCCTTTTTCCTTTTTTCTTTTTTCTTTTTAATAACATGAAATCACTTTAGAGGGACGGGATTTAATACTAGCCCGAGACGGAGGGATCACGACGTTGTCGATACCCTCCCCCTACTTGTATCCTGACCACCCTTCTTTTTCACTCCCTTTTTTTATGGATACATAACTAACGAATTTAAATTAATTAGGATTTTTTCCTGTTTTTTTTTTCTTTCTTTCTTTCTTTTTTTTTGCTCTTTTTCCTTTCCTACATATTCTTT
Organism: Dolichovespula saxonica; assembly: GCA_911387935.1. Lineage (NCBI taxonomy): Eukaryota > Metazoa > Arthropoda > Insecta > Hymenoptera > Vespidae > Dolichovespula > Dolichovespula saxonica. The sequence continues at coordinate 7,343,926 of OU427001.1, forward strand.
TTACTTTCGCCGTCCTACACGCTCTGATCTTCCTACGCGTAACAGGATGGAAGGATGTTCTGTGTAAAAGACAGAGAGAGACAGAGAGACAGAGAGAGAGACAGAGAGAAAGAGAGAGAGAGAGAGAAAGTATACGATGATAGAGAAAGAGAGAAAGAGAAGGGTAGACGATGATAGAGAGATACAGCGAGCTTGAACGAGCGCGAGAGAGTAAGAGAGATAGAGATAGAGAGAGATACACACACACACACACACACACAGAGAGAGAGAGAGAGAGAGAGAGAGAGAGAGAGAAAGAGAAAGAGATAGAGAGAGTTCTCCAATCGTGCGCTTCCATTGCCCTCGACGCGTTTCAGGCCGAGCGCGTTAATTGGCCGAACCAATTAATTCCAACAAGTTCGCTCGGTGCGATTAGTGCACGGACGTGGTGGTGAGCGCGCGCACGGTTTATGTAGTAACAAAACCGAGTGTGTGCCGACGGCCTGATCCTGCCCCCGGAAAACGAAGAACCTGTTTCTCTTAGACGCGAGAACGCGGCCCCGTAACGTTTTCTCGTATTCTCCTCTCTTTCCTCTCTCTCTCTCTTCCCTCTCTCTCTCTCTCTCTCTCTCTCTCTCTCTCTCTTTCCTCTCTCTCTCTATCGGTCTATCTCTATCTCTATCTCTTTTTCTCTATATGCACTTACCTTTCGCACCATTTTTTAGACTTATATCTAAGGTAAGAGAGATGGACGAGAAGAGTGACGGGAGAAGGGGGTGAATTTGTGTGTGCGTGTGCGTGTGTGTGTGAGAGAGAGAGAGAGAGAGAGAAGGATGGAATCTAACAAAAACGTTGTCAGACCACATATTTAAAAAGGGTTACTTTCTTTTTTATTTTCTTTTACATAGAAACTCAAATATGTGTGAGATAAACGATAGATAGTGAGAGAGAAAGAGAGCGAGCTTAGTATCGAGAATGTTTCAATGAAAATTAATATGAGTAATTATCAGTATCGTTAATTATTAATTCGTTGTAATTTTTTACTTATCTACGATCGGATATATATATATATATATATATATATATATATATATAAATATTATATTATATTGATTATGTGGTAAAGTTAATAAGATATAATGCGAGTCGTTCACTCGAATATAACCCTAGGGATACGTGGATGGGATTGAACAGGTAAATAGATAAGTATAACGTTCGAAGATAGATAGTTGGTTACTATGCATCTGGTCCATGAATTCAATTCGATATATATATATATATATATATATATATATATGTATTATGTATGCGTACTTCCTACGATTTATTTTTCGTAAGTTACAATTTATCGCAAAAAAAAAAGAACAGAATCTTTCTTTTTTCTCTTTTCTTTCCCTATTTTTCTTTTATTTCAACAAATTTTAAATATCCGGAAGGAAAATACGTATCAACGGGTGATACCTATGACAAAAAATTATTTGTAAAAGAAGTTAAGAGGATCGATAACTATCGTAAATCTCGATCGTCGATCTACGTTCGATCGAATTTAATAAAAATATCGTAAGTACGTACGTACGTACGTGCGCGTGCGTTATCCCTTTTATCTCGTCCCAAAGAAGAAGAAGAAGAAGAAAAGAGAGATAGACAGATAGATAGATAGATAGATAGATAGATCGAGAGAGTGTGTGTGTGTAACGTAAAATATCATCGATACCAATTAGTCGAAAGTCGATAAGTCGAACGGGGATTGTTTCGATGATATTTTACGGATTACAACGAGTACGACGACTTTAATGGTGAGAGGAAGATTCGAAAGATATATTTTTTAAGAGAATTTTCGGATACGGCGAATTTTGTTCGAAGAAATCGTATTAGAGATACGACAGAGACAGAGACAGAGAGAGAGAGAGAGAGAGAGAGAGAGAGAGAGAGAGAGAGAGAGACTGCGTCGTGGCGAATCCCTCCCTCCCTCCCTCCACCCACCCTCCACCTAACTATGAGAGTCTCTTATAGAAGGTCCGGTAGGACCGAGAACGACTCACAAACTCTCTCCCTCTCTCTCTCTCTCTCCTCTCTTTCTCTCTTACTCTCTCTCTCTCTCTCTCTCTCTCTATGGTGGAGAAGGTAAGCCGGAGCTTGATTTATCGGCCAATTAGTCCACCGTACCGGGTGCGCTTCTCTGGTGCGTCTCACCTTCCAGATGATATCCCCGACGAAGAGCCCGGCGTAGAGCGCATCGGCTAAAACACCGAAGAGAAGAGAGCTTCCCCAGGGCCGTAACTAGACGGGAACCCGTTTTATTCGATCTACGTCTACGTATACGACGACAGCAACAGCAGCAGCAACAGCAACAGCAGTAGCACTCGCGTCTATCACACATTTGTGAAATATCCTAAGCTCATAACTCTTTCGTAAATGCATTAAGTTCGTTCGAAGGATAGTTTCGATCTTTATTTCATCGTGAATAAGTTCGACGCATTGGTATAAATTAAATATATATCGTTATATAAATATATAACAATATAAATAATATATATATATATGAATATAACAATATAAATATATTGTTAAAAAAAAAAAAAATAAAAAAGAAAATAATAAGAAAGAAAGGAATACGATCCGATACGTTTTCTTTCTTTCTATCCTTTTTTTTTTGTTTTCTTTTTTTTTTTTTTAATTCTTTTTGTTTCTTCTTCTTCTTCTTTCAACATCCTACTATTCCGACTTTTAATATTTTCATCGATTCGTCGTTCAGATTTATTTCAGAACGAATTGTTGACATTTATAGATGGATCCCTTTCGATCGGTCGTGAATAAATAAATATTTTCTTTTTTTCTTCTTCTTCTTCTTCATTTTACGTATTACACAAACACACACATATATACATGTACATAAGAAGAAAAAACAATTTGATACGAGCTCGAAAATTGTCACTATACGTAATGTCATATCAAAAAAAAAAAAAAAAAAAAAAAAAAAGAAGAAAAAAAGAAAATAAAGAATAAAAGAAATAAAGAAATAAATAAATATAATTAAATTAATAATTTAAGTTGAATTTTTGTTCCGCGTGTTTAGCTCGAATAACGGGCGTACATAGATTTAACGAACATTTGTCGAAGGCGCGTCGTTAAATACATAAAATGACAAATTTTTCTAGACCTGACGTGTACGTACGGCGTATTAGTAACACGTTACTCGTAGCTACCGGCACGCTTTTCCTTAGTAAATAAATGTACGAATAAACAAACAAACTAACCGAACAAACAAACAAACAAATAAATAAACAAACAAATAAATAAATAAATAAATAAGCAAGTAAGTAAGTAAGTAGGTATATCTGTGTATCGAACGATCGCTGTCTCGATGGGCGAACGTTCGATGCATATCGATAGTCGACCCGCGCGATTTGAATAATTGCGCGAGTAGTCGCGGGCACTCGCCGAACGAAACGTGCGAGCACTTTGGTCACGATTTAGTCGTCGGAAACGCGTTCTAGGTGTCCAATGTGCGAAACTTACTCGTTCGAAATAATAAAATATTACTTACTACATACGTTAAGTTATCTCGCCTCTTTGCAAACGTCTCGAGACACGTTGGCCATTGCGCCTTTAACCGGTCACGACTTCGCGATATCTCGAATTTTAATCTCAGGACGATAAAACATTTGTTATATTCGAACGATTAAGAAAGAATACACCGTGGCGAACGGGACGATTGGTTTTTCGTTTGACTTTTTATTTCATTTTATTTTTCTTTTTTTTTTTTTTATTATAGATACCTTCTCCCATACGTCGCCACGTTAAATTCATTTAATTATCTCGTTGGATATAACGAATTCGTTCGGAAATAATTCGTTCGACGTGTATATCGGCGTTAAGTACGTGGTAGTTGAAGTTGTTGCTCTTCGTGAAAACGAGGATACTTTGTTTGACACGAAGTTACACATCTCGATGCCGTGTTTTTATTTATTTCCTTTTCAATTTCTTTTTTTTCGAGGGGCTTATTCTTCCCCCACGCCTCTTCTCTATTTCTTCCTTATTATTATATATATATATTTTTTTAATTTTATTTCATCCTCCTTCTCTCTCTTACATACTCCTGTCTCTCTCTCTATCTCTCTTTTCAACTTACAACTCCATTAGGCTTCGGATCTATCCCAATCCTGCGGTCTCTGTGGTTTAATGGTACAAGCCGTCCGTTGAAGTTTGTGGCACGAGCGAGCATCTTTAACGTCTCTCTCTCTCTCTCTCTCTCTCTCTCTCTCTTTTTCTCTTTCTGTCTTTCTCTTTCTTTCGTGGCGTCTGTCACCGTGCGCCGTTTAACGTTTAGCATCGTCTCGTGGCTAAAATAGACGGGCTGCCTACTGCTTAAGCGTTCTCAGAAAAATGCCTGACGCTCGAAGAAACAAGATTAAAAGGCACTTTTGTGTGGTGTTAAAGCACCCTCGATTGTACCCTACCGAATTCTCTCTCTCTCTCTCTCTCTCTCTCTCTCTCTTTCTTTGTCTCTCTTTCTCTTTCTCTTTCACTAGTTTTTTCTCTAACGCTTTATCAAGACGATTTGTACGCTCAAAGGACCGTGTAACCTATGTTTCTTTCCTTTCGTATACTCTCATGCGTTTTATACGAATCGTCGTTCATTCTATTTTGCGATTGATCTTTGAATTTTTCTCTCTCTCTCTCTCTCTTTATTTTTTTTTCTTTTTTTTTTCATTACTCGACAGATCTGTAGATCTCGGAGCATTCGATCGATTTCATTAAATGTGCGTCGATTATTTAGGAATTGCTTGTCAATGAGGAATTTATTATGACGAAATGATATCATACTTTTATTTTTATACACACACACACACATATATATATATATATATAGATTGTAAATTAATTCGATTGATCGACTCATAAATATTTATCAGTATTCTTAATGGATATATCGGTGTCGATATGTTGTAATAAGTTTTTTTTTCTCTCTCTCTCTCTCTCTCTCTCTCCCTTCATTTTTTTCTTTTTCCTTTTATCATTAAGTCATTATTATAAGAATCTATTACCCGGTAAAATTCTATTAATTCTATCAAGTATTTATATTCGTAAATACGTTTTTTGTTTTCTAATAAGAATTCCTAATATATTTATATATATCCGTCAATCAACGCGATAATTTAGGTCTCGTTCTGAGCGTACGAATACGTGCTTGTAGATAAAAAAAAAAAAAAAAAAAAAAAAATAAAAGAAAAAGAAAAGAGATCGATATTAATTGAAATAACAAATACGAATGAAAGTATTCGTGTATGATCGAAATTTTCCCTTTAATGTTTCACCTCGATGGCGCCGCGTGCGTACGCGTACGCGTTCGCTTTTCGAGCAATAACAATGTACGTTGCCGCTTTTTATGCCGTAGAAATGAAAATGTAAATTGAGAGAAATGAAAGAAAGAGAGAGAGAGAGAGAGAGAGAGAGAGAAGGAGGGTGGTGGTGGAGTAGAGGAATAAACGTAAACTCGAAGGCGCGCCATCACGTGCGTCGTTATTATGCTCGATCCCTCCCTCCCTCCCTCCCTCCCGTGCCGCCCTTTCCGCCCTTTTTCCGTTTATTGTGCGAATGAAAAATGTGCTCCGCCGTAGAAATCTGCGAGTGCCAGATAGCACGGTAAATAATTGTCATTGTGAGCCACGGTGAACCACCGAAAATCGTCGACGTTAGATCGTTAAACTTTCTTCTTACTCTCCCTCCCTCCCTCCCTCCCTCCTGCGTTTCCATCTTTTAAAACCTCCTTTCTTCCCGTTCCCGTTATAGCTGCGTTTATATATATATATGTGTGTGTGTGTGTGTATATATATATATGTATATGTATGTATGTATATATATTTATTTATTCCGTTTTCATTTACCGAGATCATAATGAGAGTTTGGTACGAAGGAATGAATTTACCACGATCACTTTGTCGGGGGTGAAGATGTGGGGTGGAGGGAAGAAAAGAACAAAAATAAGAAAAACACGAGAAAGGAAAATTAAAAAAAAAGAAAAAGAAAAAAGAAATTAATACGAATCGACAATAAAGAATCGCGGCAGAATTAATCGTAACTTATGCTTCGGTCTCGCGCGTGGTTTCGAAACAAGATCGATTAGGGCTAATCGATTTATATATTTCGAGAATCGTTTGAGAAGGGGTTTCAATGACACGGGCGTTAGCTAATACCAGGAAAGCTGAGACCGAAAAAAGAACGAACGATCCTCGTGATTTTCGTACTTCGACTCCGTCCCACCCCCACAGTCTCTGCCCTCTCCCCCTCTATCCACCACCACCACCACCACCATCACCACCACCCTCTCGTCCCATCGACTTCATCAACTTCTCTCATCTTTTCTATACTTCATCCTTCTTCTTCTACTTCATCTTCTTCCACCTCTTTTTCTTCTTCTTCTTCTTCTTCTTCGTCGTCGTCGTCGTCTTCTTCTTCTTCTTCGTCTCTCTCTCTCTCTCTCTCTCTCTCTCTCTCTCTCTCTTCTTGTCCCGCTCCTTCTTCACGAACAAAATCACCCTTTCGCCGAGGCCGTACGTGATGACTCGCTTCTGGCACCATTAGACGTGCCGTCTCGAATTTCAGTTGAGCCGCTTGGGAACGAAACGAGAATACGGCAATACGTATGAAACGTCCTTTTTGCTACTCGTCAACCGACTCTAGATTTTGCCAACGAATCATTTTACATAGAACACTTTTGCTCTTTATTTATTCCGTCAAATTTTCTTAATATAACGCAAGGAGATTGATTTTGTATTTATCGTAACGTTCGCCTATTACTAAATTCGAGAAAATAAACCGGTCGAATATTCGTCAACGAATCATCTTATATTGACTATATTTACTCTTTATTTATTTAATTATTTATTTTGTAAATGTATGTTTAGAATAACGTGATGATTAATTGCGATAATTATGTGTTTGGTTATTACGAAATTTGAGAATATAGACGCTCGAAATTCGTCAACGATTAGTTTTATATTGACTATTTACTCTTCATTCGTTCATTCATTTATTTATTTATTTTGATTGATTTTTGATTAATCACAATCTTTGGCTATTACGAAATTTGAGACTATGGATGGGCGAAATTCGTCAACGAATCGTTTTACATTGACTATTTATAGTAACGATTTCTTTTTTTTCCTTCCTTTCAATCCTCGAAATGTAAATTTTCGCGTTTCACGGTTACAACTTACTCTTGTTAACGAAATTTTTAACGAAATTTTCTTAACGAACAAAAAAGAAAAAAAAAGAAAGAAATGAACCTTCGATCGCACGAAATAAAAAATACGATATACGATATTAAATCCTGAGAAAATTACATGGAGTCTATTATATTAAGTGTATATTATTCGTTTGATGATTTCAACGTAGGATTTCTTTGTTGGTAGATAATATATATATATACACGGCTTTTACGATATCGGTAAAGTTGTCTCGAAGAGAGAGAGAGAGAGAGAGAGAGAGAGAGAGAGAGAGAGAGAGAGAGAGAGAGAGAGAGAGAGAGAGAGGAGATGGTCTCATGCGTGTGACGTTCGCGGAACTTGAGGATCAAGATGACTGTAACGCCTCCCGGATGTGTCGTTTATGGATCGTGCTAAGAACTTCTTATCCGGCATCGGAATATTTGTGTGACATCGAGCTCGTGCTTGTCTCCTATCGTGTACGAGAGAGGCACACACACCGTCCCTTTTGATGCACAGAGTCGGTTCTCTACGTTCGCGAGCTAGCACGCGACGTTCTTCCCGTGAATATTCGTCCCTCCTTTTCCTTCTTCGAATAAGAAAAGAAACAAAAAAAGGTAAAAATACATATGTGTCTATATGTTTGTGTTATTTGCGTGTATTTATATATATTTTTGGCGAGAAGAAGACGAGCGTCGATTATTCTTTCGAAATATTTCCATACGAACGTCTAACGTTTTGTGATCGTTTGTAAAAAAAAAAAAAAAAAAAAAAAATTTACTATAAAAAAATATTTAGGGAAAAAAACGTATGCGTCGTACGCGATCAACGTTTGCTCGCAATTCAGCGCGATTGAAGAATAACTTTAATAATCCTCTCGTTGCGTTTATATTTCGTTGTGTTCTTTTCTTTTCTTTTTTTTTTTTTTTTTTATTTCTTTTGAAAGAAACAGTCTCGACGCGAACGTAAAACGTTTACCACGCATTTCACATTTATTCGATTTATCCGCAAATTTTTTGGATCAATAAAATTGGTATTCGGGTATGCAGGTCGTTGTTTAAAGCGTCGATCGTGTCGCGTGATAAATTCTAATCACGTATAATAACACGAACGTAACTTGTTGGGAAACCTTTTTATCGAGATCACTTTAAAACGTACCTAAGCGCGCCTACCTTTTGTAAAATATAGATATATCTATCGTCGATTTATTTGAAAAAAAGAAAAAAGTATTTATCATTAAATTGGACACCATTGAATTTAATCGTTAATTCGATTCGATATAATAATTTCGTTAATATTTGATGTATCAACGAATGGATACATACGTCGATAGAAGATATTACGGTTCCCGACGGAATGAGAAAGTTTGGTTTGGTTTGGTTTAGAGACAAGAAAAAAAAATAGAGAGAGATAGAGAGAAAGAGAGAGAGAGAGAGAGAGAGAGAAAGGACGACAAAAAAATTAGTGATCGATAGTAACACCGAAACGGCTCCATTTTAACTTTATTGTCCGTAGGATGCATTGTCAAAATATGTTATGGCCGACGTTGTATAGAGCGTAGTTTAATATCCTGTCTGCGTTTAATCGTGCCGGTATTAGAGTAGAACTACGGGTGGTCCCATTAACTATGCCAGCCACACCGAAGCGGCTTTACCTTACCTACCTCGAATATATCCGCCTTGTATTTACGTTATTAGTTCACAGTTACGTTGACGCTGATTTCCTCTTTCCCTCTCTCTCTCTCTCTCACTCTCACTCTCTCATACACTTAAACACACATACATACACACACGCGTACGTACAAACGGACACAGAGCACAGACAGATACACGCAATCTCTCTCTCTCTCTCTCTCTCTCTCTATCTATCTATCTATCTCTATCTATCTATTTATCTCTTTCTATTTCTCATGGGATAACACGTTCGATATCAACGTTCAAATAATTTTCAGGTTTAGGTGTTAGCCGAACGATTATCATTTGACGTATTATAAATGTGAACGTGTAATTTTACGATTATTAAATGGAGAAAAAGAGAGAGAGAGAGAGAGAGAGAGAGAGAGAGAAGGGTCAAAGCGAAAAGTAAAAACGTAAGAATGAATATTTAACGCAAATCAAATCTTTCGATTATCTTTCAACTCGACCAAGCCAGATATCTTTAAGCGAATACTCAGATACGTTAATACATAATATATACGTACATACGTACATGCAGATACGCGTGCACGTAATTTTTTTTTCAACGCTATAAGTGTCTCGCCTTTTTCTTTTTTTGTTCTTTTTTTTTTTTCGGGTTACGAGAATGTAAGAAATACGCTACTTAAGAAAGAATGGGTTGGAAGGGTGACTTAAACGTAACAGATGTGGTTTGCGTTACCGCGAGAGAGAGAGAGAGAGAGAGAGAGAGAGAGAGAGGGTCATAAAATCCGGCAGACGGCCGGTTAAATTTGTATTTGTAGAGAATGAGTACGGTCCTCCTCCTTCTCCTCCTCCTCCTCTTCATCCACGGCTTGGTCGTCTTCGAGTAACGAAACTCTTCAATTATTTCTTAACTCGGCACATTTACGAATGTATTCCGTCTATCACTCGTCTCGTATTTTTTTTTTTTTTTTTTGAGGAGATACGATATCTCTCCTCAACTCGATCCCGTTAATCCGATTACCGACGCTAGTTTTCTTTTTCTCTTTTTTTTTTTTGCTTTTTTTTTTTCAAGTCCGGTTATCCGGTAAGGTAAAGAAAACCAAAAAAAGAAAAAGAAAAGAAAAAATAAAAAAAGGGAGAAAAAAATTTTCCTCCCGACCAGCGCCTCGATCGATATTTAAACGCATTTGTTGATAATATTTTTGTTGATAATAAATTGGTCACGGGGATCGACGATTACCATAAAATATTTCCTTCTCTCTCTCGTTGATATAACCTCTTTCTCGATTTGATCCGAGACGAAGGATTAACGTCGATAAAGTGCATCGAAAAGGATTCTGTCGAGGAACGAGAACAAAGGACACGCACAAAAAAAAAGAAAACAAAATAGAAAAAAAGAAAAAAAGAAAGAAAGTAAAAGCCGGTGGTGGTAGAGGTAAATCTAAGTCGTCGTCGTATTAGACGTTACCGATGTTACCGTAAATTTAAATCTTTCTACACGAGAGAAGGATGAGAAAGAGGAGGAGACGAAGGAGGAGGAGGAGGAGGAGGAGGTTCGTCCTTGTACGGAGTCCCGTAAACAAACAAATAGAATTAGCACGTTGATGCTGTATAAATCCCGATACCACGGTATCGGCCTAACCGAGTTTCGTTCGAATGTCGGGGAGCTTCTTTCAACGATTGTCAAGTAATATACTTTACTCGTCCCTGGCCCTTCCTCTATCCCTTTAACCCGCCCTTATACCCAATGAATATTCATATAAATGGTAGCGAACGTCATCTTGACACCGAACCCGTACGATTCTCTAACATCCACCACGCCAAAACTCGCGTGATACCTTCGGCACCGAACAGAGCTCACATTTGCGAACTCGCCTTGAATAAATATAAAGAAAGGAATTTACAAGGCGACGCGGGATCACGAAGTATGATCCTGTTATTCGCTTCTATATACCCTTCGTAGAATATATATATAAATATATATAGTATGTATGTATATGTGTATGTACACGTATATGTTTATTATGTAAATGTATATGTGAACCGATCGGGTTCTCTCTCTCTCTCTCTCTCTCTCTCTTTCTCTCTCTCTGGGTAACAATAATGCCGCTCCCACGGTCTTAAATTATTTCGTTATTTTTCTCAACTACCTTGATTAGGATTTGTTCGAACATATTTTTTTTTTATTTGTTCGTGTGTTTGTTTGTTTGTTTCTTTCTTTTTTTTTATCATTACTTTTAGTTTACCTTTTTCTTTTTTTTCTTTTTGTTAACAGTGCAACAAGCGATCGATCGTGAGAATCGATCTGGAATGCAAAATTGTACGATCGAACGATATCAACGTCGTACGAGATGCGAAATAATTTTTTTTCCGGGAGAAAAAGGAAAGAAGAAGAAGAAAAAAAAAGAGAGAAAAGAGTAAGGAAATCGAATACGGAATTATCGACGGATAATTTTGATTTGGCGTAGAAAACGAGGTCGAGGGTAATCTTCTGTTAACGAACGGTAAAGATTAAGGTGTTGATTATCAATAACGAAGAGGAAAAAATTTTCTACGATGGACGAAGAGAAAAAAAAAAAAGAGAAAAAGAAAGGAAAAAAGAAAATCGTTGTAGGATGAAGATCAATTTCCACGAATTTTTCGAGATGACTAAGTATAATAGATCCTGGAGCCGCGATTAGAGTCATTTTCCAGGAGATTGACGCGTTACAGGTATACGCGTAACAACGTACCCTGTATTATATATATATATATATATATATATATATATATATATATATATATTTCAGTCTCTCTCTCTCTCTCTCTCTCTCTCTCTCTCTCTCTCTCTCTCTCTTTCTATCTATCTCTCCATCTCTCTCGGCTTCACCCTCGGCGTGGATTACGCAAGATAAACGCTTTTAATTATTTTCCCCGTTCCTGCAGCCTATGCCACGGGAGGCAAAACCCCGAAATCCCTTTGGCAAACACGAGTAACACGAATCAACCCCCTGCAGGATATGCAGCTCTTCACCCTCTCCCTTCTTCTCTGACTGCTTCTTTCACGCGTAGGTACAAGAGAAAGATATATATATATATATATATATATATATATATATATATATATATACACACACATACATATATATGGAGAGAGATAGAGATAGAAAAAGAAGGAGAGAGAGAGAGAGAGAGAGAGAGTGGCTCTTTTAACAGGCCATTATTGTGCCCAGGGACGTTTTCCCGGGCCATTATTATATCCAACGATAAGTCGAGAGATAACCGAGAGTCGGCGGCCGTCGTCGTCGTCGTCGTCGTGATGTCCCTCGACGTTTTCTCTATTCTATTTAGAGGCCGCGTGCGCGAGAAGAGATCGTAAGTTATCGCGATTCGATCGGTGACTAAGCATCGTTTGTTAAATCGAAAGACGACTAGACAACGATTTTCCTAATCAAACACTTCTCTCTCTCTCTCTCTCTCTCTCTCTCTTTAGCTTTATCAATTTCACTTTGTTACCCTCGAATAATTTTTCTCGTATCTTTTAAAAAGGTCGACGAAAAGTCAACGATTTGAAGAGACGAAATTCTTCAACGATGTGTCCTTGAAATAGCGAACAATAAAAAAGAAAAAAGAAGAAGAAGAAGAAGAAGAAGAAAATAAGAAACAAATGGAATCCATAGGGAAATAATGAGAGAGAGAGAGAGAGAGAGAGACTAAATCAACGATGTCCTTGTAATAGCAAACAAGAAAAATAACAAACAAATGGTATCCATAGGAAATAGTGAGTGAGATAGAGATAGATAGATAGAGAGAGAGAGGGAAAGAAAGGGCCCTTCCTTCAATTATCGAGCGTCGCCTAGGGGCAGCCATGTTGGACAATCCGACGTGGCCACCTCCAATGTCCATACCAAGCAAGCGTCCAGGACGCTTTCGTTCGGCCAGGACTACTCGGCCGACTGCCACCGACTATTGCATATGTATTATATGCGATTGTGTTCCAAGAAACTTGTACCCGACATACAAGCGAGAACTCTGTTCGCCCTTTTCTTCTTCTTCTTCTTCTTCTTTTTCTTCTCTATCTCTGTCTCTCTCTCTGTCTCTTTCTATGTATGTACTTCGATTTTTCTTTTTCTCTCTTCTTCGACACCAAGGATCGTCTTCAAAGAAGAATATTTACGTATGTTGTTTCGAGAGAATCACTTTGCACCTGTCCTCCTCTCCCTCTACGTTCTACTCGAAAGTTTCTTCGAGAAACTGATTATTTCTCTCTCTCTCTCTCTCTCTCTCTCTCTCTCTCTCTCTCTCTCTTTCTCTTTTTCTATTCGTAGAATAGATATAAAAAGTTTTGAAATGAAGTCCACGCGAGCGTTACGCTCCACTGAATAATAGTGTCCTACCAAGTCCTATATATATATATATAGTATACTATATTTCGATCGAGGAAGATACTATAGATACGTTTTATTATTCTTATCGTTTATTCTTCCTCCAGATCGGTCGGTAAAACGATCTTTTCCTTCTAGCGGTGGATTGAAATAAAAAAAAGAGAAGAAAAAAAAAAAAACAAGAAAAAAAAAACAATCCGAAAAATGTAACATTCCATAACGTCGAATTTTCAATGCGCAATTCTCGACGCCTATGTCAAACATATGATTAGGTTCGATCAAAAATTTTTTTTTGCTCGCGTTTCGGAGTTCGTTATTTTTTTTCCTTTTTTTTTTTTTTTTTTTTTTACGTGTTTTCACAACGAAACGTTTTTTTTTCCTTCTCGTTCTTTTCTTTTTTTTTTTTTTTTTCTTTAATTCGATTCTCACCTTTCATCAGCGATACATTTAATGTTAATTAACCGGTTAATTTCAATGTTAATTAAAAGGTGAACGACCGGCTGCACGAACTGGCACAACGTTCTTTTTTTCTTTTCTTTTTTTTCGCTTCGATCGAAAGAGATTCTGGCGGCCGTTCACGTTATTGAATTTTAAAGAAACAACACATTCTCGACCCCGTTTCTCATTACAATAAGTTATTACAATATTCGTCGATATACGTTCGACTACCCGATATGCCATCATTTTTTTTTTTTTATTCATCGATCGTTCGTCATCAAGTCACTGATCGTTATTTCATTTTTTTTTGTTTTTTACGTATCGACAAACGCGTAATCACGTCCGTCGGTAAAGCGTTTAATTTGGTCGACTAAGCGCAACGTTTAGGACCCCATTTATGCGGGGGCCCGCACGTTGACCCCTCCTCTCCCCTCCCTCCACAGGTCGTAGGGTTTCTCTCATTAACGCTGTACATAGTATATTTATATATATAGTTTTTTTTTCTTTTTTTTTTTTTCAGTACGAGGATACGAGAACAAAAACAAAAATGAATTCACTGTTATTATTCGCTTCGATCGAGAGACGTCATTTATTATTTATTTATTATTTTTTTTTCCATCGTAGAAGAGTGCCCGAACGATGACGAATAACGATTAAACTATGCTCCCCGATAAACGTGTAAGTTGAAACGATTAGAACGAAAACCTTCGTGAAGTTATTGAAATTCAATTTATTATCAATGCCATCGGAAATTCTCTATATTAATATTAATGTAAAACTTCTATTATGTAGAAATACGGGTACGCACACGCGCGCATAAATATAAAATACTTTCATAATGGAATACACAATCGTTGCAGGTCAGCGAGTTGTTCCATCGATTATGCGACTTTTCGAATCGATTACTCATGTCACCCTTCATAATTCCCGATTGTGTTACGAAAACGAATTCATTTTCGCGCAACCTTTCAACGTTTACGAATACATATTATACGTACGAATAAATAATATATTATTTTCACAACGGCGTACGTGTGTATCTATTTATGTACGTACGTATGTATGTATGTATGTACGTACGTATGTATGTACGTATATCACTCGCGTACCATTCCCCATCATTCCAGCGGTCGATTATAATCGCGAATCGGGCTTCTTTGTGAAGAAATTTAGTACCCCGGGCTTTTGATATTCCGTGCTTGGATTTCTGCATTTGTCTTCGTTAATTAACATCACTTTTGGTTGGTCATTGTTGGACCATTTTTTATATATATATATATATCTATATATGTATGTATGTATACCCAGGTTATATTAATTAACTTTATTGTTAATTATTGATAAATCGTCGGGGGGTGGGGTGAGGAGGGTGGAGGGCATTAACGGAAAAGAAGACGAGCGATAAAGAAAATTACAGATACAAATAAAAATAAAAAAGGTAAAAGGAAAGATGAGAAAATGTGATATTTAAAAATAAGGATAAGAGAGAGAGAGAGAGAGAGAGAGAGAGAGAGAGAGAGAGAGAGAGAGAGATAGAGAGAGAGAGAAAGAAGACAACGAAGAAAATAGAGAAGACCTTTTTTTTTTTCTTCCTCGTTTTTTCTTTTTGTTCTCATTTGTTCGTTCCGTTTCGTTCAGTGTTTCAAGTGCAATACACGTGCGCCACGTTCTTCGTTTCATTTTCTCACGATTGTCACGTATGCATGAGGCCGATGGATGCATAAATATCGATACATACCTTGATCTTTAAACTCCCCTCCTCCTCCCCCTCCTCCTCATCCTCATCCCGTTTTCTATTTTCGATCGGTTCGATTATACGTTACATCAATGCGATTCGTTGATCGATCGGAAATCTTTTGGAAATGCCATTATATCATAATCAAATTAATCAAATCGTTTTTCTTTCTTTGCGTTTTAACGCCCATCGAAGATTCGAGATAGCACCGATCAATCGACGAATCATTCGACGATCGTTATCGGGCTAATTATTATTTAATTTTATAAACTTTATGATCGTGAAATATTTTCGCTCGAATAAAAATCGATCGATCGATCGATTTCTCGAATGAAAACTTCCAGCTCGTTTGTCCTCATTTCATAATCGGCACGATTTGCGCGCAAAACTTGAATTTGTAATATCCTGTACGTTTACGTATCCTGTACACTCGATAACGTATAAGAACGATTGGAAATTCTAATGAGTCGATCCGTCAAGAGGGAGGGAGAGATGGGGGAGGGGTCATCATTGAAAACGTTTTATCGTAAAGGAATTCGATGACCTCGATCGACTAAATTAATACCACCTGTAATCGCGTGTCGTGCGATTATGAGAAACAAAAAACAAAAAAAATTGTTCGTTCCTCGTTTCTTTCGAGAACGAAGGGGAACCAAAAAAAAAAAAAAAATAAAATAAAAATAGAAAAGGAAAAAAAAAGAGATCTAAATCCTATCGATATCGTCATGGATCCTTTTATTTTTATTATTTTTCCTTTCTTCTTATTTTTTCTTTTTTTTTTTTTTTTTTTTTTTTTTCTAATTAATCACGAACATTCACAAATTATTCTTAACATCGTTACGTTCAGACAATCATCGGGACGGACGTTTGTATATATGATTTGAAATATATCGCGCTTACGTCGGTCGTTGTATTTCTTTATTTCTTTCCTTCCTTCTTTCTTTCTTTCTTTCATTCATTTTCTCTTATTTCTGCTTTTTCGCGTGTCTGAAAAATTCAACTTCTCTAGGAGAAAACACCCGACATGAGTCTGGGATGATTCCTCGGTTGTATACCGTATATTACCTACATGTATGTAGGTATATCGGCCGTCCTCGTCCTCGTCCTCGTCCTCGTCCTCATCCTCGTCTTCGTCTTCGTCTTCGTCTTCGTCGTCTTCGGTACAAAGAAAAGGGCCGTAAGTCAGGCCGTCGACGGCAGCTCGAAGTCATTTGTCATCGGTCCGAGCCACGATTGTTCGGCACCATAGACCCCCGCCATCTTACCACCACCCTCCCCTCTCCCACCCCCTCCCCATTTCTACCATCTTTGTCTACTCTTCTCTCTTTTTCCAACTTCGTATTTCTTTCTTTCTTTCTTTCTTTCCTTCTTTCCTTCTTTCCTTCTTTCGCACTTCTCTCTCTCTCTCTCTCTCTCTCTCTCTCTCTCTCTCTCTCTCTCTCTCTCTTTCTTCGTCTTTCTTCCTAATAGACACACCAGCACGCGCATTCAAGGCTGCCGAGCACGGTGATAAATCGTGAAATAATCTCGGCATGGGCGCATTATGTCAGATTTACAAACGGTTCGACCCCTAAGGCTATTTCGCTCGACTTCTCGTCGCTACACACACACACACACACACGCGCGCGCGCGTACATACATACGTCATACGTACATACGTACATAAGTACATACATACACGCGAGATCGTTCGCCCATAAGTTATATATATATATATATATATATATATATATCACTTTTCCAAGCTCTAAGATACGCGCTTTTTCCCCTCTCTCACCCCCTCCCCACCCCTCGCTCCCGAAGAAACGGCCTATCGACTTCGATTCGGGGTTACGTGCGAGGATTCATTTTTTATAGACTCCGTTACGACGAGAAGGGTGTATATATATTATTCTATTAAAACGACGCTCGTCCTCGTACTCTTTTCTATCTTTCTTTCTTTTTTTTTCTCGCCATGAGTCAATGCGAGAATTTAGTTTCGCCAATGAGAGAGAGAGAGAGAGAGAGAGAGAGAGAGAGAGAGAGATAATAATCTAATAATCGTCGATCGAGAAGTAATATTGCCACGTATTAAATCTTTATAACCATCCATTCCTTCGTACGAGACACTTCTCTCTCTCTTTTCTCTCCTCGTTCACGCACACCCCTTCCCATCCCACCCCCGCCCCTCCCATACCCCTCTACTTTCACTTCTACCATTCCACGTTGCAAGACGCGGAACTTCGTTTTCTTCGTCTTTTTTATTTCTTTATTTTTTCTCTTCTCCCTTTCTTTTTTTGTTCTTTGTTCTTTTTCTTTTTGCGAGCTCAATTTTTACGACGTCCAATCCTTCGGCTCTCGTCGTTCTCTCGCGAGAACTATACTTCTTTTTCTTACTCTTTATTTTTATATTTCTTATCTTTTTCTTTCTTTCTTTCTTTCTTCTTTTTATTTTTTTTTCTTTTCTTTTCTCTCGTTCTTGAGGAATTAACAGCCGGGTGATTACATCGTTTTCACGCGGAGTAAGAAAGTATCATCGTACGCGAATGAACGAAGGACCAATTGAAGTGGAATATAACCACACCACCACTCGAGGTTTTATATACGGCCGGCATCGTAAAAATTATTCCATATTCCGTCGGATAGCTTATCGCGTTTTATGACCGGTTTTAACCCTTTGTCCGCGGTCAGATCGTAAAGGCTAATAATCATTCCATTGCAACGTGAAAATCTCGACGTTATTGACCCTACCGTGGCATTTTTACCGACATAGAACAGATCCCATATACCCATAGGGAATTTTCTTTTGATCGAATTCGATGAATCGATTCTCACATACTCGTACGTACGCATATATACGTACATACATACATACATACATATATATATATATATATACGCGATAAACGATCGCTAACGCGAACGCACATAAACGTAGGCGCGCGCGCGCGCGCGCGAAATGATCCGTCCGTGTCACATTATTTATGGGTATTTGGAATCTCACGGTGGTAGGCATTCACACGAATCGGTACACAATGCTCGTGTCTCGTCCCTTTTTTCTTTTTTTCTTTCTTTTTTATAGGGGACCTACTAGGATACTTCGTGTTAACATTATATTATCCTACCGACGATGAATCGAATATTTTCCGACTTTCGGAGCCATCCAAGAGAAAGAGGAAAAGAGAGAGAAAGAGAGAGAGAGAGAGAGAGAGAGAGCAAAAGTGAGAGACAGAGATAGAGATAGAGATAGAGTAAGAAATCGTGCTAAGTAATAAAAATTGTTGATCAAGATTAAACGTACGAGCGTGTAAATTCTTTTGTTCTTCATTTATTTTATTTCTTCTTCTTCTTCTTTGTCATTTTTTTTTTCAGATAAACTGTAAAGGAAAAGGGTCAAGAAAAAAGGGAAAAGTATCGGCTAGCTCGATTTAAAGAAAGTTTATTTACGATGGGCGACGATGGGTGAATAATGTTCTCGACGAGGAATAATGTCTTTTTTTTACTCGACGGCACTCGAGATAGAATGGAACGTCGTCAATGCACCAACCGGACGCGCGTTATTGTCGAAAAATTTTTGGAAAGATATATAAGGCCCGAGGATCTTTCGAAAATACGACGAGAACGTACGACGGTTATTTTATTTTCTTTTTCATTCTCATTTCTTTCTTTTTTTTTTTTTTTATGCTGGGCGGAGAATGAGAAAGGGTAGAAGGTGGTGATGGTGGTTGGTGGTGGTGGTGGTGGTGAGAGGGGGGAGGGGAGGGGATGGAAATAACGGGGGTCTCGCGTCCATTTCTCTACGAAATTGTCGTCTTATTTGTCGTCGGCCACGTAGAGAACTCTCGAGAGTTCATTACCGAAATCGTGACAATACAAAGTTTTCTTCCCTTTTAGGTATTCCTCGTCGAACGTTGGAAGATCGACGACGAAAATCTCGAGGCGGCCGACTCGAGAATGAATTTTGAAAATCATCGTAAAATGAAGAAGAGCTGTATACCCTCCCTTCGCCCCTCCCGCTTTCCCCCTCCCCCCCCTTATTATCGTCCCACAATGCGTCATTCTACTCGTGCGAAAA
The DNA here is from genome assembly GCA_911387935.1 of Dolichovespula saxonica. Classification (NCBI taxonomy): domain Eukaryota; kingdom Metazoa; phylum Arthropoda; class Insecta; order Hymenoptera; family Vespidae; genus Dolichovespula; species Dolichovespula saxonica. The sequence continues at coordinate 7,363,344 of OU427001.1, forward strand.
AGGGAATAAACTTGGTTGGCATCTCGAGTGAGTTGTCGTAAGCTTGAAAAGACAGGTATCTCTCTACCTCCTCCCTCTACCCCTCTTTCTCTCTCTCTCTCTCTCTCTCTTCCTTTTCGCCTTACCGCCCCCGCTCCCCCTTCCCCCTAACCAACCCCCTATTGAGTCGGTTCGAGTGTTCATCGAGTCGTTCATCCTCGAATGGTCATTCTAAGTCGACGATTATCTGTCGCATCGAGTGGATCGTTTCTGTATTTCGAGTGTGATTTATAAAAAGGAGAGAGAGAGAGAGAGAGAGAGAGAGAGAGAAAGGGGAGGGGTGAGGGAGGGAACAAGCACTTTACGATCGTTGTCGTCGTCGTTGTCGTTTCTTTAGAATTCTCCAAAGGAGAGACGACGACGAGGACGAGAGCGGGGAACGTCGGAACGACGATAATAACGAGCATCATTCAAACGCGCGATCTAATTCGGATCTTCTTCTTCTTTTTTTTTTTTCTTTTATTTCTATCCTCTCATTTATATCACTCATCGAGATCGCATAGAACCGTATTCTTAAATCGATACGACGCAGAGACCACGACGGCGATCGTCGCGTAGGACTTTAGAACGGCGTCAAATCGGACAGCACGGGGTTAATTCGGCTCAACGAGAGTGGGAGGGGTAGGAAGGGGAGGGAAGGGCAGGGGGGGGGGGTCCGAAGGGAAAGGGTATGCGTTTACGTACGTACCCGGGCGTGATATATTCGTTGCCTTTTGAATCGTCCGAGTGTCTCTCTCTCTCTCTCTCGGACGGTTTGAAGGAAAGAAAGGAATAAAAAAAAGAAAAAGAAAAAGAGAGAGAGAGAAGAAAGGAAAAAAAAAAGGTACGAGTAAGAGCTCTGGTAATGGCCTCGTAAAGAGGGGGGGGGGTTGAGCGGGTGGGGGGAGGGTGGGTTTTTACAGGATCGTAACTTTCGAACCGCGCGTAGTTCGTGCGGCCGAGTCATAAAGAGCCTATTATCTAAAGGTAGTGCCCCGAGGCGTTGTACCGACTTTGATAATAAATCTGGCATAGGTAATTATTTCGTTCCCATCGTTGACGAGCAAACTCCCCGTATAATTAATGCCGAGGATTCTTGTTCGTTCGAGAAAAAGCCGAACGATGATATTACCCCATACCTATCGATGATATTACAACGATAAAACAAAGTGTAGGTCGTTGAACGGGGCGGAGGAAAAGAAAAAAGAAAAGTTGTAATAAGCGGTGCTAATAAACGATTCCATAGGTATAAGTTTATACGCAACACTTGTATACATATTTATACTTTATTATCGTAATATATAATATAACATATTTATACTTTATTATCGTACCCATTTAAATACAATGAGATTCTCGCTTTCTTCGTTTCTTTCTTTTTTTTTTTTTTCTTTATTTCTTTGATTCTCTTTTTTTTCGTAACCCCCTCCTTTCCCGCACCATTGCACTTTTATTTCGTCGCGCTTATTCGACGTAATCGCGGATACTAAACGTTAACTTATTCCCGTACGAATTCCTCAATTTTCTCTTAACCTCCTCCTCTTCCTCCTCCTCCTCCTCCTCCCTCTCCTCTTCCCCGGCCCGCCCCGCCGCGCCCCGCCCTTAATCAAAAATCGACATCTCGAATTCGCGAACGGGCCTTTTCGAACGGAGATTTTCCAAGGGCGACGTTTTACGTTGGCAGACGGGGTGGAGATAAATACGTATATTATGTACTATCTACGTTGGTATATCTATAGGTACGCGTACAACAAACGCGTTAGGAAAAGCATTTTGCCGCGAGAGGCGACGGACGGAATTCGTGCGTGGAATAGTTCGGTGGGATAGGAGGGAGAGGAAGGTTGAAAGAGAGAGAGGTAGGGTGAAAAAGAGAGAGAGAGAGAGAGAGAGAGAGAGAGAAAGAGAGAGACGGCTTCGTCGAGATTTCGCTCGAAAATAGCACAATAGCTCATCTCCCGGTGTTGATACGGAGCCCCGCTATGGTAGTACTCTGACTTATCGACTGAGGCATATTTAATTTCCGCTCAACGGTATAGCATATACACGCGAGCTCTCGCTTACACGTACTTACACATACTTACACGTACTTACACGTACTTACACCTATCTAACTACATCCCTCTCTCTCTCTCTCTCTCAGTCCACCTCATTCTCTCCTTTACTCTTTCACTCTTGTGTTCACCCCTCCTCTCGTACTCCCTCGTCTCTCTCTCTTATCTACCCTTTTCCAATAAGGCTTCCTACTGCGGAATTACCCCTTTGCAGAGCGACACAATATTCCGATTCTATGGAACATTATGTCGGCGTCTTTTCCTTTGGTCACTTTATCATCGAAGCCTTCTCCTCCCCCCGCCTCCCTACCCCTACCTCCGTCTCAGTCTACCGTCTACCCACGCCCACGAACACCACACCACACCACACAACCACCCACCCACTCAACCCACTCAACCCACCTTTGCTGCGAGCGAGCAACCCCCGTTTCGTTCCCGCCGTTTCGAGGCCAATAAAAGCAGCCTCGCTTTATGCCGCGATGCGAAATCCGATTTCCGGAACGCTTAAAAACTTTTTCCTTTCACCGTTCTCCCACACCACCCTTGTACACTACTCTTTTACTCTTACTCTTACTCTCTCTCTCTCTCTCTCTCTTTTTTTATTCACTGTATTTTTCTCTACTCCTATTCCCCCGAGATGTGTCCTTTTTCCTTCGAACATCGAGAAATCTTCACGTTACGATCTCTTTCCCCTCCCTCCCCCTCTATCCCACTTCGACACCCCTCCTCTCCTCCCCATTTTCCTCGCCTAGCCGTTCGGAGGACCCTTCAAGAGAGAAAAACAAGATGGCGGAGATAGGGGCCGATTTATTTTTTTTTTCTTCTTCTTTTTCGTTTTCCTTAACTCTCTCTCTCTCTCTCTCTCTCTCTTTTTCTCTCAAACACACACACACACACACACATATCGAAACACATTACTCATTTCTTGATTCGCGAGCGACGATTGAATACACGTCAGGATAATGTCTGGTCGAGCAAACGTTTAAACTATTTTCTGATAGACAATCGTACGGAAAACGTACGGGGGGTTGGATGGGGACGGGGGAGGCGTTCGGAGTTTCGGTCGCTAATGCACAAAGAGGGGTGCATAAATCGACCGGGTAAAAATATTGTCCGTCAACGTTTAATCCGCGCGAAACTGTTAGAACGATTTAACGTTGACTATACATTTCAGCCGTTAATTCTCAATCCATCCCTGACTCCTCCTCCCTGTCCAACCCGAAGGATCTTGTCCGGCTCTCTCATCATAGATTTGGCTCTGGTCCGAAATTCAATTTAATTGTACGCAACATTAAACGCATATATATATATATACATGTATGCATGTATGCATGTACGTATGCATGTACGTATATATAATTTAGCGGCTTTTCTATCATTCGTATTTTCTTTTTCTTTCACGTCCACCACCCCTCGTTTTAACCTTAGGAACTTTTCGAAATCGAAATATATTTTGTTCCTTTCCTTAAGAAAATTTTCATTGCTATTACATTTACCACCTTTTCCACCCTCCCCTGTCAATTCCAAAATCACCCTCACAAAATCCACTTCCGTGATGATTTTCCCTACCTCTCTCTCTCTCTCTCCTTTCCGTCGTTTCAATTTCTCAGACGAGGAAGCAGCGACGTTTTCGTAAAAAAAAAAAGAGAGAGAGAGAGAAAAAAAAAAAGGAAAAAAAGGGAGAAAAAGGAAAAAAACCAATATCCAACCCGACGATAATGTACATGGAAATATATTATAATCCCGAAAGGTTCACGGTAGATCAATATTGTCCGAGATGGATGGATCGGTGGGTAGCCTTTTGTCGCGGGCGTACACCTTCGAACGGGATTCTCGCCGTTTTGATTCCATTGTGCGACGATTTCTGGAACAGCTCCTTTTTCCTTTGTCTTCGCTTCACAGTCGCCAGAAGAGAAAGAGAGAATGAGAGAGTGTGTACGTGAGAGACAGAGCGAGAGAAATAGAGAGAGAGAGAGAGAGAGAGAGAGAGAGACAGGGAGTGAGAAACGTCCTTTCTCACCATGGAACAAGTTTGTAATTAATTTTTGCGAATTACTCGGCTGGCGACGTGCTGCCATCGGTATACGTGCAACTGGAGCACTATCTTTCCTCGTTCTCATTGTTCGCCTCTTTTCCTAGTAGCGATGGCTTTGAACGATCCCAAGGTTGAGCTCAATTACGATATTTCATTCGTAAACGAGAAAATGGGAATCACGTTCGAATCTTATCTCATCTCGTTCGCTCTAGTTTATCCTCCTCTCTTTTCATTCTTTTTCCGTTTCTCTCTCTCTTTCTCTCTCTCTCTCTCTCTCTCTCTCTCTCTCTTTCATTTTTTCTTTCCGATCGATTTTATTCCCAAAATATCGATCAGTATCGTTCGAACGACCTTCCTCTTAGTCTCCTAAGACGGAGTCTCAACAGTTAGCAATGGATTATAATTTTTCTCGTCGATCAAAATTGTCGAGTTAACGCGGAGGAACGAGAAAGAAAGAGAGAGAGAGAGAGAGAGAGAGAGAGAGGGAGGAATGATAAAAAAAAATAAAAAAAAAAAAAAAAACAAGTAAAACCATAGATCCGCGTGAAGGATCAAAATTCGTAAGTTGTCAACCGACTGTGCCTTTTTCAATCCCTCTTCCTAAACAAATTTTATCCTCGATCTCCCGACGATAAAAAAGTAAAATAAACGAAGAAGATATTTAAGAGAGAGAGAGAGAGAGAGAGAGAGAGAATAGTCGCACGCGAATAATTCGAAATATTTACGTAAAAAAGCTCGTCTCAATTTATATATTAACCATGAGAATTGTTCGTGCGTTGTAACGGTTCGTAACCATCGTTCGTTTCGTCGCATTCGCGTCCTCCCCTCATCCTCCCCTCATCCTCCCTCCTCCCTCGACCCTCCCAACCCCTCTAGCCCGTTTCAGCACAACTCAATTTCTCGTTTCATTCTCCAGGCACGGTGCTATCTCGTTCGCCCGCCTGAGTTCCCTCGACGGTCGCGTATAATACGCCACCTACCCAGTTATAATAATGGGCACGAAGGGAGGGATGGAGGGATGGAGGGACGTAGGGGTAGTGGTAGGGGTAGGAGGAGGGTTTGGAAGCAAGCGAGCGAGCGAGCGAGCGAACGACCAACCCTCCCAAGTGGTAGAACCACCCCGCCGGCTCTCCTAACCCCGTCCACCCTCACCCCCACCCCTCCTTCACCCTCACCCTCACCTCCCTACCGACCTAAACCTCCCAACTACACCGTCTCTTCTCTTCCACCATCGCGCGTTCCCGACGGCGCGCCGGCTCGCGGCTGCCAGAGAGCACTGGTATTGGTTGATATTTCCAACAGTTATGTAATTTCCTGGGTATTGTCGGGGGCTCTCGAGAACGGCAGCCACACTACCACCACCACCACCACCACTACTAATACCAATACTATTGCTAATACTAATATTATTACTACTACTACTACTGTTGCTGGTGGTGATGGTGGTGGTGGTGGTGGTGGTGCTATTACTATTACTATTACCTACCTACCTACCTACCTACCTACCTACCCTACTACACTCGTCCTCTATCGTCCGTTGACGAGGCGCCGAGGTTGTGGGTGTGGGCTGTGGGTTGTGGGTTTGTGGGTGTTGGTGTTGGCGTGGATTGTGGGTGAGGAGCTGCTGCTAGAAAGGAAGCTCGAAAAGAGAGCGAACGAACCTACACGTATATACCCTTAATACATCGAGACTTCCTTTGCTTCTCTCTCTTTCTTTCTTTCTTTCTCTGTCTGTCTGTCTGTCTGTCTGTCTGTCTGTCTGTCTTTAGCCTTTCTTCTCTCTGCTTCTTCTCTCTATTTCGATTTTTAACGTTAACGTTCTTTGACATTTGTATAGATATTATTTGGATTTAATATACGTATATTCGGATAGTAAGTATTTTTTTCACGATTGGTAAAAAGTTTCTATATTATTTTATAGAAGGAAAGGAGAAATGAAGAGAGAGAAAAATGAAATCGTTTTACTTTAATATCTATAGTCTTCCCTCTCTTCTTCGTATAATAATAATAATAATAATAATAATAATAATAATAACAATAATAATAAAGGAGGTGACGTTGGTTGGTTCTTATCGTTTTAACCAAAATCACGTTCGACCTAAGGTTACTTACACAGAGGTTTGTGTCGCTGTGAAATATAAAGAGAAAGAGATAGATAGATAGAGAGAGAGAGAGAGAGAGAGAGAGAGAGAGAAAGAAAGAGAGATTGAGAAATCCACCTAGTAATTTCCTGAATTTTACGATCAGCTTAACGCTCGATCGCACGAAAATTAGAATCCCCATAGTAATTTCACATCGCTATGTAGGTGTCTGTATTTTATCGAAAGAAGAATAAGAAGAAAAAGAACTAGAAGTAGAAATAGAAATGAAAGAAGAAAAAGACGAGGAAGAATATTACAGTATTATCAACAATTGTATCGTTAGTTAATTAAATTCTCTTTTTATCGATGATCATTATTATCAGTTAGGATGTTCGTTATTTTCTTTCGAGTTCCGTTACGAATATATTAATAATATTTCCGAATAAATTTAATTAATATTTTCCGAACACGTATAGAATGTAGTTGGGTGATGAAAAAATTAATTTGCGAGGAAGTCCAGTACAATGGAATGAAGGATCGTAGGACATTTTGAAGAATCTTCCGACGTCGTTTATAAAGTGGTCGCTAGAAGAGGAGGAGGAGAAGGAGGAAGAAGGAGAAGGAAGAGGAGGAGGTGGTAGAAATGGAGGTGGAGATGGAGGTGGAGGAGGTGTCCGATCGAGACGACGTTTCGAACGACGGAACAAACGGATAATTAATCGAGAAGCGTAATCTGGACGTCGTCCGTCATTCGTCGTTAACTTATCTCCGACCGTCGAGAAAATAGCATCGTCCTTTTTCGTACCTTTCTTTTTCTCCTTCTTTCTTCCTTTCTCTTTTCTTCTCGCTGTTTCTCGTTCCATCAACGGGTCCCTTCGACAGGCACGGGGCCGCATTAATTCGCGCCTGGTAATTAAACTGCCGCGTTATTGCCGACAGAACGATGAAACGCGTGCGCGCGCAAACCAAGCGCACGTCTCTCTACGTGAATTGAGTCTACTTAAATGCTTATACGCATATATATATATATATATATATATATATATATATGTATGTATGTATGTATGTATGTATGTATGTATGTATGTATGTATGTATGTATGTATGTATGTATGTATGTATGTATGTATGTATGTATGTATACATAGATATTTTGTGTGCGATCATTAAGGTAAAGTGGAAAACGATGATGTACTTATATATATATATATATATATATATATATATATATATATATATATATATATAAGTATATATATATATATATATATATATATATATATAAGTACATATATATATATAGACAGACATTGATTATATTGCTATTCGGTCACACGATGACGTTTCTGTCGTTGTACAGTTTACGTATCTACATACATACATACATATATATATATATATATATATATATATATATGTATATGTATATATATATAAACATATACACACACACATATATATATATATATATGTATGTATATCGCAAAACGGACTTCTATGAATACGGCAATGCAGCGGACCGACGGCGCGTAGTTTAATTAAACAATGAACGAGAGTCGTCGCGACGTCAGACTGAATCGCTGACAATGGGAGAAGTTGTCTCGGGCTGCTTGGCAGAGCTAACGGGGTTCTAATTCTACGAGTAAGAAATCACCGAGTTGCGTCCGTTCTCGAATGGACTCATATAAATTTCTTTTTTTTTTTTTATTCTTAATAATCGCCTTTAATCTCTTTTATCCTCCATCGTTTTCTTTCCCCTCTCTCTATCTCTCTCTCTCTTAATTATCATTCGAGTCGAAGGTAAACGAAAAGGAGAAAATAAGAATTTTGCGATCGTTCGTATGTTATTATTATTATTTTTTTTTTTTTCTAAACAAAAGTCTTTCATTAATTTTTGAATCATTCGTATATGAGAACGATAATTTTTTTTATCGTCGAATTTGATACATACACACATACATACACACGTTACGTACGTATACATGTCCATTTCATTTTATTCATATCGTAGAACCAAACGATAGGAATACGTTGTCGGGGTATCGGATATGTGACTTTCGTATAATTTGAGGAACTCGAGTTATATCTTTGTAGATCTTACGAATGGTCCGAACTTTCCAAGTGCACTCCACTATCGGTATCGGTCGAATAACACAATGAACCTATATATTATTCAAAGTAGTCATGCCGTCTATGGAAGTGGAAAGTTATGCATTCAGAGATTGGCTTCTCTAACGTATTCTCTCTCTCTCTCTCTCTCTTTCTATCTCTTTCTCCTCTCTCTCTTATGTTCAGAGTCCTCGTACGTACGTACTGATGTATGTACGTAACGTATGTGGTTGTATATGTAGTTATGTACGTACGTATATATAGTACATACTTACCCACAGTACATATATACATACATATATACATATATATATATATATATATATATGTATGTATATGTATATGTAGTGTGCGAGTGACATCGAAATCTGTATGGTCTCGCTCGCGCGTCTGCTAATATTGACTGGCCGTGGTTACGCGTGCGCCAAAGTGGCGGCTTCCCCGAACAAACCCTCCTCCCGTCTTAAACTCACCCTCTGCGAAAGCTCGATCACCTTGTCGACCAATGCCGCTATCTCGCTAAGTTCACGCCAGTCAGACTCTAACGAGAGAATCGTTTCGAAACCACTTATTTTATTCTGTTTCATTTTGTTTTTTGTCATGTCTTTTGTTTTCTTTTCGTTTACTTTTCTTTCGTTTTATTCATTTATTTATTTATTTATTTATTTATTTATATATATATATAGGTAGGCATTGCACAATTTTATGTATTACGAACGATATAGGTATACCTATGTAGGATAGTAATAATAATAATAATAATAATTATTATTATTGTACTCACATTTTTTATATGTATTTATTTATTAATTTTAATGATATTTCTAAATCTTCATGATGTATTATTATTATTATTATTATTATTATTATTATTATACTCTTGTTATTTATATATAACTATTTATTAATTAATTATTTATTAATTTTACTGACGTCTATAAATTTCTGATAATATATTTATCATTTACATATAAACAAAGGAAAAAGAAAAATAAATCTCATTTTAACTTTCCATTTTAACGAAGTATTTTTTGCCCGTTTCGCGGTAGAATGTAATTAGCGTTTAAACGTAATGGTTATTAGTAGGGTATATACGATTTGTAAAAATGACTTTAAGTGATTTATATGTACGTACGAAGGAATTCTCTCTCTGTCTCTCTCTCTCTCTCTCTCCCTCTTTTGTCGCGTGATCGCAAGCAGATAAATGGTGCGTTAGATAAACCAAAGCAAATACAATTCACTTACTGTCGGTACAATACTTCTATCCACTGAGCATATATCTCGGGAGACGTCGTTGGTAAACCCAATGCCGAGCTCGGAAATGTCAGAAGTGCAATCGAGCTCAATCGCGTACATACGTTTATATACCGTTAAGACGTACGTATTGACTAATATCAGATCACGTTTATCATTATCTCTAGTTATTAATGACACCATTAATATTGATAGCTTTTGTTTGCGTTAAATCGTAAATTAGAAAAAATATACATACATATATATATATATATATATATATATATATATATATTTACACACTCGTATATGTATATGTGTATGCATGATCGATACGCATTATTAGACATATACAACGTTACCCTTCTAATTCTATAATTAATATAAAATACTTCAATAAACGATTTTACGAACGTTCGTAATAATGGCGATGGTCGTTGCCAAATTAATGATCCACATTTTTATAATAACGCAATACGAACCGTATCAGGGAAATGATTGATTATCAACAGAAAATTATTATTATTATCATTATTATTATTATTATAATTTTTATTTTTCGTAAGAACGCAACGGTAACGTTGAGGATAGGGAAAGGGAAAAAAGATCGACGGTGGTTGGACAAAGAATAAAATAAAAAAAGAAAAAAAGAAAGAAAGGAATACGAAGACGAATAAAGAAACGAAAGGAAAGTTGAATCGGATCGATCGATCAATTATGTATCAATAATAATAATTAATTATATCGATGGGCCAATTAATTATTATCGATCCAATCGTAATTTTGACAATAACGTAAGTTAATACTCGCGATCACGATCTTTGATCTCTCTCGGTAGATGGAATCGGAAACGTCGTACGTATTCAATCGCCACGTTGGCGTGGCGACATTCGCATTCGCATTCGCATTCGTATTCGCGAACGATCCTCCTTTCGTAATAATTGCTACCGATTCCTCCCGACCGCCATGCTGCATTTCCAGCTTTTTACCTCAGCTATATTCCCCACCGTACTGGTATCGCCCACTCTGTCTCTCTTCCTCCGGTTGGTCGCACGACACGTAAGCCCATCTCTTTCTCTTTCTCTCCCTCCCTCTTCCCTCTCTCTCTCTCTCTCTCTCTCTCTCACTTTATTTTTCTCTATCTCTTTCTCACACATAGACACATGTACATACGAATACACTACGGAGACACATAGTAAATACACACACACACACACACCATATAGCTTCGAACAAACTCATGCTCTCTTTCTCCCTTCTCTTCTAACAGCGAAATCTACGTAGTTACTCTCGCTTAAACACACACGGACACACACACACACACACGTTCATATGCACGCACAGACACACACGCATTTGCACGAACATGCGCTCGCACGGTGCCTCGCGAGATCGGCGCGCGCGCGCAGAACGGGAGATAGAAAGAGAGAGAGAGAGAGAGAGAGAGAGAGAGAGAGAGAGATAGGCAGGCAAAGTGAGAGTGAGAGAGACGGAGACAGTCGAGAGACTCGCTCCTTCTCGTTCCCACCCCCGGGCAAGGAACATGGCCGCTTCACTGGCGCAATTAGAGGCAGCCTTGCGCGCGGGCAAGCCGACTACAATATCATTAAGACGGTTAGACCCCTCTCTTCTACTCTCTTTCTCTCCTTCTAACCTTTCTTATTTCTCCTTCCTTCTCTCTCACTTGGTCCTCTTCCTCTTCTTCGTTCTCGGGATCTTCTCCTTTTCAGGAATACACGGGGAGAGCTACTCTCATTTTCTTCCATTCTTTCATCCCCCATTTAGAGCTTTCTTCTTTATCCCTACCGAATGGAAGTTGAACAGAGATGGAAACGGACAGACAGACGGACGGAGAGAGAGAGAGAGAGAGGGTTGAAGGAATAAGAGTAGGATTTTCTCTTCCTAGGAAAGGGAAAGACGTAGAAGGCAAGGATAATTGCTCGATTGTCATCCCCCTATTGGTCAGATATGCTGACGGCGCACGCAGCTTTTCGGACCATTGGATTGGTCTTCGTATTGGATGAAATCTTTGCTTCTCGTAATTAACACCTCGAAAGACGATATATTATATTATATATATATATATATGGATCGTTTATTTTGAAAGTGGTGTAAGTTCTGTTAAAAAAAAAAAAGCAAAAATGGGATACGACATAATTTATGCTTAATTTAGTGTAAACTTTTTGTTTGTAACCAGTTAGTATTTAATATCTTAAAGAATGCCAATACTTCGTTCGATTTAATATTGACCAATAAAAGAGATTGCGTAGGGAATGATCCGTTAACTTTTAATTTTCTTGAAACAAAACACGAAATGGTTTTGCATTACTTTCAAAATAAACGGTCCACACACACACACACACACACACACATATATATATGTATTATTTGTAATAAATGCTTTGTTCGGACGATTTATTTTTCCTTCGATCGATCATAGTCGACATAAACGGATCGCACGCAGGTCGCGTGTTATTGCAATTAAAACAGATTCTTACGCGTCTGTTCGAATAATAACGGTTAACCAACCCTATCGGTACGTTTAAATGACTCTCTTAATAATCTTGAAATTCGTGATGGATATACCGGAAGCTGGTTAAGATCGCCACGCGAACTGATAGCTGAAAACTAATCTTCCTTCTTTTTGTTTTATCTCTGTTATATTTTTCTATCTTTTTTTTTTTTATTCTCCTCCTCTTCCCCTTTAGTAACGTTTTGCAAAGCGCGCGTGAAATTAAAGGGGACCACCCTTTCGTAGGAAAAAAAATAGCTTGTGGAACGGAACTAAGGGTGGTGCGAGGGAGGAGAGTTTCTGGGTGGTTGAGACCAAAGAAAGAGAGAGAGAGAGAGAGAGAGAGAGAGAGAGAGAGAGAGAGAGAGAAGCCCGTTGGGTG
>OU427001.1:7380764-7410764 GCA_911387935.1 Dolichovespula saxonica
CGGCTCGGGCAAGTGGGAAAGGAAAAGGATGAAAACAAGAAGACGAAAAAAATAATAAAAGAACGGGAAAGAGAGAGAGAGAGAGAGAGAAAAAAATTATACGCGTTATGGCTTATCGTTAGCCACGGAGATATAGTGGCCATTATGGAAATAATATCTGCCGCAATATATATTTTGTGAATTTATCTCGGCGAGATATCTGCCTTTATCTCGGCGCGAGATAATGTAGCATACGTCGTGTCCGCCGAAATATCGATATTTTAAGCGAATTTATTGCCTCGTAAATGGAGCAAACGCCACCGAACGACGTTTTCTCTCTCTCTCTCTCTCTTCTTTTCTCTCTCTCTCTCTCTCTCTCTCTCTCTCTTTCTCGCTCGTTTCGCAATTTATCACTGAATCAGCGATAAAACGCCTGGATTTCGGCGCTCTTTTGCCCGCGTGCAACATTTTATTTAGCAAATCAGGGATATGATATTTTCGACGGTGGCATTGAATTTCCATTTTAAATTGACTACATCGGGTTGGCTGATAGGTTGCTGGGTAGGTAGGTAGGTAGGTAGGTAGGTAGGTAGGTAGGTAGGTAGGTAGGTAGGTAGGTATTCATTCATTCGCGTTCGAGCAGAAACAAACTTGTGTACGGTCTCGTCGATCTCGTCCGATCGAAAATTTATCTTCCGGTTATATTTTGATATTTTCTCTATTTATGTCTTCCGTATTCAATGTGCATGTGCGTACGTGCTCGTTGAAGATAAAATATACGGTTTGGTTTTTTTATAATCTCTTCATTTTGGATTCTCTCCATTTTGGATCGTTCAAAATGAACGACGACAGATAGAATTATTTTGTTATCGTAATAATAATTTCGAATTGACGCGTAACACGTCGTTGGATTTGACGATCAAATAATTTCCATGGTAATAATAATAATAATGATAATAATAATAACGATTTTTAGTGTGTAATTTTTTAAATTTCGTATGAGCGATCGATTCAATCGATCTATTCAAAATTGTTAATAATTTTTTGTTTGAAATACGAATATTAATTTGGATATAAGTCTACGTTGTACTAGAAACGAATGGAACAATTCGTGATAGATTGAACAGAGTGATTTAATAATTATTAATTACGACAATAAGTACAATATTTCGGAATATTCGATTACGTTACGTTATCGACGTTGACGCGTCGAGTGTCCGAGTTGGGATTAAACACCGCCGTCTTATTGTTAGATTAGAAAATAATAATAATAATAAAAATAATAATAAAAATAACAATAATAATAATAAAAATAATAATAAAAATAACAATAATGATAATAAAAATAATAATAAAAATAACAATAATAATAATGAAACGTTTGCGATTTATATCATACCGATCCCAATTCCGATCCAATTTGATGCACGGTAGCTTCGAGATAGGGCGCGCAAAACGGGGTGGGAAAGGAGTAGAACCCTTTGGGCGAGGGCCGAACAGGGGGTGGGGTAGGGGGGAGGGGTTAGTAAATGGTAAATAACTGAGCTGTCCAGACACGGGTCCGGCTATGGGCGGTGAAAGAAAGAGACGGAAAGATGGAAGGAAAGAAAGAGAAAGAAGGATAACGATAGAGACAGAGACAGAGAGAGAGAGAGAGAGAGAGAGAGAAAGAGAGAGAGAGAGAGAGAGCCTAATTAAACGATGTACAATTTATAACACCAGCCAGAAGGTCTAATGGCTCGCGTTCTTGGAAACCCGCTGGTTCATCCGTTGGACCACACCTAGCCGGTCCTGCGGAGAGAGATTGTCATCGCCTCTCTACGGAATGAGACGCCGACTCGTTCACGAATCGTGCAGGAGGCTACACCACCAATCCCTCCTTCCTCCTCTCGCCACGTCCTCCACGTCCTTTCCTCGTCCTCGAAGTCCTTTCCTCGTCCTCGAAGTCCTCGTCCTTTCCTCGTCCTCCTCTACGTAAGTCGTGTCTATACCGATCTGCCAACCAACGTGCCAAACTCTTCGTAGCTCTTTCCACGTGAATCAAACACGGCATCCTACCAGCGAGGCCCATCTCTTGACACCATCGACTACCATCTTTGGTATCGATATTTGTGTACTCTCCCTACCGACACCCCCTCCCCCTACACCCCTCAACAACTCCTCTTTTCTTTATTTTATTTTTCTTTTCTTTTTTCTTCTTTCGTTCGTCCACCCTGTCTAAGCGTACTCGTTCAAAATTCTCTCGAATATTGCGTTTTTCTTCTTCCTTCCTTCCTTCCTTCCTTCTCTTTTTGATTTCGTCTCATTTTTTTCTGTCACTCTCTCATTCTCTCCAAAGGATGCTTTCCTTTTTCCTCTGAGTGATGTTTTTATTATTATTATTATTATTATTATTATTTTCATGGGTAATAATCGATCGAATTGTTTGGCAATAATTGGTAAACGAAGAGGAAAAAAAAATGATAGAAAGAAAAGATAGAAGAGAGACAGTTATAGCAAATATTTTTACTCTCTCTCTCTCTCTCTCTCTCTCTCTCTTTCTCTCTTTTTTTTTTCTTGGCGAGTACAAAAAAAAAGAAGGATAATATTGACAAGAACTATCACAAACTTTGATATCCATCGATAGTACGATATACTGTAATTATACTCACCCCATTTCGCATATATATATATATATATATATATATATATATATATATATGTATGTATGTATATACATCGATTTATATATCTCGTAAGTAGGTAATCGAAGGTCGAAACCGTCATATATATATATATATATATATATATATATATATATATATATATATATATATATATATATAATTGTATTGTAATGTATATATATATAATTGTATTGTAATAGATATATATATATTGTATTGTAATATATATATATTGTATTGTAAATATATATATATATATATAAGAGAGGCCGACGGGGTCGTTAACGAACTTCCTACATTCTCGGACTTCCCCTTGCGTCCCACACGAAAGCTCTAATTATTTCTTGCTCTCCGCGATCACTTCCGTACGTTCAAGTTGGGACTACAGGTGTAACCGCCTGCGGGAAGGACGATGCCGCCTCTCTCGCATACCTAATTGGAATCCGATAAGCGTATGCGGTAATCCCACCGGACCGCAGTCAGTCCTCTGATCTCCAATCTAGATCGATATACGATAATATTACGCATTAACGTTAATGACGTTGTATAACGGAAAAATTACCCTCCATGAAACAATAATATAACGCTTTATTTCATTTACTCAACCGTCAATTTTTTCTACACCACCGGCGAGAAGCCGCTCGAACGATTGCATTTACTTCGGCTCGTTTAATTTCGTTACAAACGACGTACGACCGTCGACGATCGTAAATCTATATCGATCTGTAACGATCGATCGATTACTGTTTCTCTTTTTATCCTGTTTTTTGCTTTTTTTCTTCTTTTTCTTCTTCTTCTTCTTATTATTATTATTATTCCTTTTTCTTTTTAATTATTTCTATACGATCGATATTAATAATATATGTATATATATATTTTCTTTTTTTTTTCATTTATTTCCTAGGTTTCACAATAAACAGCAATGATCACTATATATTTTTGCTAGCCGTTTAATCGTTCTGACCTCGGGTGTGTAGATTATCGATCTATATTGAACGATCGATCGTTCGATCCTAGAAAATATTTCTTTCAATCAATTCATGAATAAACATTTCTTCGTTTTTCTTTCATCTTTTACACGTTCTCTTTTTTTTTTTTTTTAAATTTTTCTTTAATCATTTACACGTACCTAATCAATATCAATCCCCGTACAATATCTCCCATTAACTTTTTCTCGTTGTCGAACGAACGATAGGATATTGTCGATCGTTTACATAGAACAACGCTTTCCTTTCATTTTTCATTCGATTACAATCTGAATAATAATTAAATGGAAAAGGATAATATGCGTTTAAGGTTTAACGGGAATTGATTATTGTCGATAAGTGAGAGTAAGAAAAAAAGAGGGAGAAAAAGAATGAATGAAAAAAAGAAGAGAGAAAAAATATATAAAGTAGTAAAAAAGAAGAGGTCAAAGTGGATGAGCAGTGAAGTAGTTTTCTTGTTGATATTGATAAGCGAAAAAGAGAGAGAGAGAGAGAGAGTGACGTGACAAAAAGTAACGTCATCGAGTAACATAGTCGACGTGGGTAATGCGGTATAAAAGAGATAAAGTACGTTTTAACGCGTTAAAAGCGTTATGGAGGCGATTATACTCCGACATTCGGCGTCTGTATTTTGCGGGCGTTTAAACCGCCTGTACGACGTTCTATTGGATAAGGAGAAGTGATCAGAGTCAGATAGAAGTGAAATAGACGAGCGACGTGCTCTCTGGTGTATGTGTGTCTGTTTCTCTGTGTGTGTGTGTTTGTGTGTGTGTGTGTGTGTATCTACGTACGCGTATCTACGTTCGTAAGAAAACTCGCGCGCCTTTTGCGAAAACGTTATAATGTAATATATAACTCGTTGAGTTTTAAAATACGAACGACATAATATTTTTCTACCTCTTATTGGACAAACTCGCGAGAGAAAGTAAACAGATAGGGTCAACAACGTTCGCGTTAACCCTAATAATTTCATAATCGATGAACGTTTTCCAACGCACGGGTTATTTTTATCGTCGAAATTATTATTATTTGACACAACGGTATGGATCTAAATTTTATATATACCTTTCGAATAAATCGAAACTTTATCGTACGTTCGACGATGTATTTATCGTGTTACGTAAGTGTCGATATTTTGATGGATATATAAATGAAAAAAAAAAAAAAAATATATATATATATATACAGGATGTTAAAAAAAAAAGGAAAGGAACGATATTTCAATAGACATATGATCACAAATCGAGAATGACATAAAAAATGTATTATCAACGTGGATCCTAAAATCGATCCTTACGACGTTAATTATCGCTTATTATTTTATCGTTCGACGTATCGAACTCGGATAGAGGACATCATTGAGAAATACGTAAATATTATAACAATTCAAAGTTTCATGGATGAGTTCGTCGATGAAAATAATAACGAAGGTATTACTAACGCGTAGAGTGATCGAATATGTCGTATGAAAAAAATCGAGAGATGGAGAGGGGATGGGAGAGGAGGTTTGGGACTGATTGGGCCCTTCGTGTGGTACACGATCCTTCCTCCTATCGTCCGGCTGTCTTGGAATCGGGTTAACGTTCGTGTTATTTTTGCTCGAAGCTGTCAACCTTAGCGAATCCTTGCGCTAACAAGGTGCCGCACCGCTCGGCCATCCGATTTCGTTTTTCTGAATGGCCCTTTGGGAAGTGGCCGTCCTCTTTCTCTCTCTCTCTCTCTCTCTCTCTCTCTCTCTCTCTCTCTTTCTCTCTCTTTCAATATATATATATATATATATATATATATATATATATATATGTATGTATGTATGTATGTATGTATGTATGTATCTTGTTTTGTCTCTTTCTATCTCTCTCTTTCTCTCTCTCTTTCCCCACCGGTTAGGATCTAACGAGGAGGCCGCTTTTTGCGCATTAAAATATCGACTAATTGCCCCAGGATTCTGATTCGTTGTTTTTGTTAGCTTTGCCGATCGTGCGCGGGCATTCTCTATCGGGGAACGTGATTCGCCGGCCGAATATTTTGCGAAATATCGTGCCCTCCTTTTAAGGGTCACTCATTCCACCACTCCGCCTCTATCGCTTCCTCTCTCTCTCTCTCTCTCTCTCTTTTTTTCTACAGGCTATCTCGTTCGACTGCAATTCGATCGATCGATTTCGGTATATAAAGATTCATACATGGTGCGCGCTCGTAAAATCCAAATTCGCGTGAAAATTATTTTTCGAATAATTCTTTTTTTTTTTTTTTGGCTCGTAAAAATTTCGAATTAATTTATTTTGTTCTCTTCTTCTTTTTTCTATCTTCCTTTCTTCGTCCCGATCACCTAATCTTCCGTTTTGATATCCGTTAAATATAGAAACGAAATAAATATATATATAAATTTATATAGAAATAAATATATATTAATAAATAAATATATATAGAAACGAAAACGAAAGCAAAAGCGAGAGCAAGGGAAGAAAGAAAAGAGAGGAAGGATAGAACTTTTGACGACGTCTCGTTGAGGTATCTCGTCATGACGAAGGAGGTGGAGTGGAGGAGAGCCGAGGGAGGTCTTGTGAGGGGAAGACAAGAATGGAAGAAAAAAGACAAAAAAAAAAAGAGAAAAAAGAAGAAATAGAAAAGAAAAAGATGGGAGAGATAAAAAAAGAGGGTTACGACAAAACGGACTCACAAATCATTTCGTGCGCTCGTCCAATTATTCTAAAAATCACTTTAGTATTTCGTTTAATGAGGCTACGATTAACGGCACTGATAGGGGTGAGGTGGGACGATGGGGGTTGGGTGGGCGCGAGCCTGACATTTTTTTGCTCCTGACCCGAATACTTTTCACTCGATCTCGCTAGATACGTGAAAACAACGCAACTTGGATGTATATATTATCAAGAGTTGACTTTAACGAGCCAGGCTCTCTTAAATTCCTTCAGGGTTCTCAGCCTTCCTTTTGATCACCTTTATCGTACTCTTAGGTATTCCACGTGGACGTAGAAAATCTTTGGAAGGGTAAAAGAGAGATAGAGAGACAAAGAGAGAAAGACAGAGAGAGAAAAAAATATATAAAGAAAGAGACAGAAAATTTTCAATCTTCTTCATCTCTTTATTTTTCTTCTTATTCTTATCCTTCTTATTCTTGTTCTTGTTCTTCATGTACATCCCAACGGTGCTCTCATATGATAATGCAATCGCTTAATTAGCGAATCCGCTTGCCCCTTAAGCATGTTTTTAGCGAGCTTTAAAGAGATCCCCACGATATTTCCGTCACGCACGAAACGAGCGAAGAACTACGTACGGCAAAGCCATGTTCGAAAGCAACCCGGACCAGTATATCGAGTCATATATATATATATATATATATATATATATATATATATATATATATATATATGGGTTCGCGTATACATACATTAAATAACCATACTTATCTACATACGTATTCATTTATTTACTAACTTTGATATATTTGCATCACGTACGATGTATCCTCCCCGTCGATTTCATTTCTTTTTACTCTTTTTTATTTTTATTTTTGAAAAACCCATCGATTCCGTTCCGTTCGCTCGTACTTGTCGTCAAATGTCGCGAATAATTTCGAACCGATGATATTTAGAGGTTTCAAGAGTGGGTGGGGGGGTGGCTAGGGGAGGGAGGGGAGTGAATCAGAGAATTCATGGGCGTTCGCTCGATATACTTTTTATTTTTTTTTTTCGTCACAGACGGTGTACCACTCGTCATTGTCGATTTGATTTTTTTCTTTTTTTTTTCACGAATCAATTTCATTCGTTTCGTTTGCGCCTCTTGCCAATCCACGAGATAACGTCGAAAGAATAAATATTTAGAAATTAGAATCGATACGTTCGCGGGCTAACAGATACGATCTTTCAATTTTATTTCTTTTCCTCTTCTTTTTATTTTTTTGGCCTCCTTTGAAATCCTTTTCATGGTATTTAAAAAATGTCGTGCGTTCCATTGGAACTTAAGCGTCGATCAAATTTTCCTCCTTCTTTTTTCGCTCGTTTTTTGAAAAATAAATCGTTCGATCGATTTTCGTTCGTTTTTGAGTTACGAGAGAGATTAGGGGGGGACGATTCGAATGTCGAAAGTATTACGAAATTAATAAGACGGTCACTGGCACAAAGGAATGTTTTCGATCGATGATGACGATCGAACGTAATACTTTCGCGAGATTAAATTAAAGTTAAAGGAAGAGAATTCGTGATAGTTGCGTTCTTTTCGAAAATGCGGGCGAGTCGGTCAACCGACTTGGAAGAGATCGAACGGATTCTTGATTGTCCTGCGTTCCAACAGAAAATATCTTCTTAGTTGGCTCATCTGTATTCATAACCAATCGCGTTCTCCGTTCACCAATTAACGAGATTTCATAACGTTTAGTTGGTTTCATCGGTTCTACACATTTACCAACACCTATACTCGTACTATTAGAAAAGTACACGTATATATATATATATATAATTACACATAAATATATACATACATAGATACATACATACATTCGTTTAAGATCGTTTTAAGTGTCAAACGTGGAAATCCTTTTTTTTTTCCATTCTCTGACGCAGATATAATATATTTATATATAAAACATATTTATAATAAACAAGTAATATAATATATATAATATATATATATATATATATATATATATATTTTTTTTTTACACATTTATATATACATAGTATGTTTTGTATTATATATTTCTATAATTACACGTAATTACACATACATACATACATAGATACATTCGTTTAAGAGATAGTCAAGTGTCAAACGTGGAAATCTTTTCTTTTCTTTTCTTTTTTTTTTACATTTTCTGACGCGCGTGCGAGAATCGTCGCTACGTTTCTCGTACGACATAACAAAATACATATAATCGAAAAGTTTTTCGTCGTTTTTGTCGTCTTCGTTTTCGTCGTTTTCGTCGTCCTCGTAGTCGTCTTCGTAGTCGTCGTTTTCTTCTTGGTCTTGGTCTTGGTCTTCGTCGTCGACAATTCATAATACGGATGCCATTTCATCCTATTTACAAAACCGGTCGCACCAGGCATCGGAGGTAGAAAGATATTAAAGTGATTTCCGTCGCAACCAAGGCAACAGCCTCGTCCGTTTTCTACACATTCTGACTCTCCGCGACGGCTAATTGCTTCTCGAATATATCTTTCAGTGGCCTTCTCTCTCTCTCTCTCTCTCTCTCTCTCTCTCTCTCTCTCGGTTTCTTTAATTTTTTTTTCTTCACTCTCTCTCTCTCTCTCTCTCTCTCTTTTTTTTTTTTTTATTTGTTCACGAGACGACACTCACACGAGTATTCTACATAGTTTAATTTGACACGTGACGAATTCACGAACATGATTTCCAAGAGAGTTTTGACACTTTAACGAGAACAATAAAGTGATGTGAAATTAACGAGCGATTATAAATGCGATTAATTTAAATACACGCTATTAAAATTATTTATCTTGCTTGAAAAGAAGTTTATATATACATATATTGTATTTTTCTTCTCTCTCTCTCTCTCTCTCTCTCTCTTTTTTTTATTTCTTACTTTTCTTCTTTCTATTTCTCACGAAATCAATTATCTCTTCCTTCGGATTATACGTATATTAAAATTGACGATTAATATCATTTCGATAGTATAAAAGGAGAATGAATATGAATTTTTTGATCTGTACGATCGAAGGATCTAAACCTTAACATTAATTTAATTGATAACCATTAGATCGAATTAGGGAAATCCTCGGATACTTACGACTTTATCTCGTATTCGTATCGTTTGTATACCACGATATCTCGTATAAATCATTCTGCTAATTCATGAATTGCCTTCTTTGGTATCCGGTCACTACTGGCTTACCGTGGTCGAGGTAACCGCTATTAAGGTATCGTGGAATTCGCGTTTAAGAAAATTGGAATCCACTAAGATCTTCATTCCCCGGTACGTAAAACGGAGTAGGATGATAAAAATTTTTAACGATTTTTAGGACGATTTTTAGGACTATGATAGTATTAAATAAATATAAACCCGGCGAATATCCTTTTTAAAAGCTTGTCTCATTAAGAAGAAGAAGAAACCGATCTCGTTTCAAAGTAATTAACCCGATCGTCTCTAGTAGAAAACAAAAACGAAAACAAAAACAAAAAAAAAAAACAGAAAAAAAGAAAAGGAATATTGTGTGGAATAATTCGTGCATAAATTAAATACATCCACGATAGATCCTAACCGTTTCTTAATTAAATCCTATAACGTCGTATGGTATATATAAAAAATCTCGGTATTTATATAGTGGAAGATAGTTAACGGGATGCCCGCTTTAACCTAAATCAAATTAAAATCGTCGCGGGACAAAATCAACGGGCGCATTATTAACGTTTGTATTAATTCTTTTTATCTCTTCTTCTTCCTCGAAAAATATTTGTACGATATATACAGTATATATACACACACACACATGTGTGTGTGTGTGTGTGTGTGTGTGTGTGTGTGTGAGGATTTTTAACGGTAATTCGAGGCAAGGTATAACTATAAAATGAAGATTAATTAATAAGAAACGAGAAAGAGAGAGAGAGAGAGAGAGAGAGAGAGAGAAAGAGTTATACATATATACACATATATACTTAATTACCAACATATTTGTCTCCAGTTAATGATCGGTCTCCTTAATTACGAGCTTACGTGGAAGAGCCAAAGAAAAGAAAGGAAAAGAAAGCAAAAATGAAAGATGAAAAAGAAACGAAAAAAGAAAAGAAAAACAAAAAAGAAAAGAAAAAAGAAGAAAAAGGGACGAAAGGAGAGATAGAAATGCCCACCCCGTTTCCGAGAGAGTAGTAAAAGAATTTCGTCAACGGAAACGAGAGGAGAACGAAATTACGTAAGAATTTTAACTTAAGCGTTGGGGGGTTGAGTGGATCGAGCGAGCGTGTTATGGAACTATGGGAGTATAGGGAGGAGGGGCAGGGTGGAGGAAGGGTGAAAGTAGAGAGGGGGAGGAGGGGAGGGTCATTCGAATATCGAAACGCGCTACGTTGCAAAAGCATCGTAAAAGAATTTCACTCGTGTAAAAGGGAATTATATCGCCGCTCTATAGATAGATAAATAGTGAGTGTTTGTGTGAGAGAGAGAGAGAGAGAGATAGAAAGAGAAAGAGAAAGAGAGAGAGAGAGATACGTAGAGAGAAACGTAAAGTAAATAAGTAAGTAAGTAAGTAAGTAAGTAAGTAAGTAAGTAAGTAAGTAAGTACTTAAGCGTCCACCTAAACGGCAACGAGTCAGCTCAAGTCTCGCAAAGAACGCAAGAAGAAGGCCAACGAGAGTTTGTACCTAATTAGGAACTCGTTTACGTAGTTTTGAGACGCCCGCAAAAGCTATGGCCGTTTTAATCGGAGACGTGAGAGGAGGATTTTCTTTTGCGAGTACTAAACTACGACGACTACGACGACAGTGACGAAGACAGTGACGACGAGGACGACGAGGACGACGGAGGGTTAACTTTCTCGCCGTAAACGCAAAGATACGTTGAGAGTAACCGGCAATGAGAGAGAGAGAGAGAGAGAGAGAGAGAGAGAGAGAGAGAGGGAGAGAGAAGGAGGAGGTGAAGGAGGTGGAGGTGAAAGGACGAGGGGGAGGATGGTGGTGTGGCTTTGGCGATGGTGGTACGAGGAGGTATCGGTGATATTGGAGGTGGTGATGGTAGTTGTGAACGTAGAGGAGGAGGAGGAGGAGGTGGAGGAGGTGGAGGAGGAGGTGGAGTACTCGTAGCGAACGCCGAAGCGAACTCTCTTCTGGTTTGTACTCCTCATCTCGAGAGCTCGCGAACGCGCGCGAAAGAGATAGATAGATACAGAGAGAGAGAGAGAGAGAGAGAGTAAGAGAGAGAGAGAGAGAGAGAGAGAGAGAGTGGTTGCTCGCGACCACGTTAGCCTTCGTAAATTTCCTACGAAGTCGGAAACGGGATTTCGTCTCGATTCATCTTGCCGGCAATTACCCGCAACGGCACTTGATCCAAGTACGTGAAAGACGCGATCCGCAACCACCGATTTATGGGATGCGCGCGTACGTGTCGAGCAAAACGATTATTTCGAACCTTCTCTTCGTCTCTCTCTCTCTCTCTCTCTCTCTCTCTCTCTTTCTCTTTTTCTTTGTGTGCGTTCGATCGATCGATCGATCGATCGATCGTTACGTTCGATCGAAAACTTTCGAGATTCTTTCCCTTTATATATACGTATATAAATATATTTTTTTCATTTCCTCTCTCTCTCTCTCTATATATACATTTTTTTTTCTTTTCCTCTCTCTCTCTCTCTCTCTCTCTCTCTCTCTCTCTCTATCTCTCTTATGATTGATTTACGAGTTCTATCGAAAAAAACAGGCTTTTCCGATGATATTCGATGGACGCAAACCGCGACAATGATTCGCGATACGTCGTAATTCGTTTACCGAATTTCTTTGGATCGTCGAGGTCGATAAAAAGTTTATGTTCTTTTTTTTTTCTTTTTTCTAACGGACGTAACGTTTGTAAGGGCGATTAATCCGGAAAAAAAAAAGGAAAGACGGATGAAATAGAAGAAGAGGAAGAAGAAAGAGAGAGAGATAGAGAGAGAGAAATCAAATGTTTATCTCGTTTATTTTACATAAGCTTTACATAAATACATGAGGCTACCCTCTCTCTCTCTCTCTCTCTCTCGTTTTTCCATATAAAAGCAATCGATTCTTCGGATCGATCCGATAAGGAGAGAAAGAGAAAGACACACACACACACAGAGAGAGAGAGAGAGAGAGAGAGAGAGAAGGTATGTGTATCTCTCTGCCCTCGAAGGATCTCGACAACGCGAAGGGAAGATCAACCGTCCCGTTTCCATTTCCCCGAAATTCTCCTCTCTCCCTTTCGTAGCGTCGTCCTCTCTTCGACCACTTGGTCCCTCCCTCCCTCCCACCCTTTCGCCCTCAAACCGTAGAGGACACGAATCCGAGCATCGGTACAACCCGTCGAAACAGTGGCTGGCTCCCAATTAGGACGGAGGTCTTCTCTTTTAAGTAATGCCCGCTCTCCGCTTACTTCTCTCTCTTTCTCTCTTTTTCTCACATATGTGTGTGTGTGCGCGCGCGTGTGTGTGTGGTATACACATAGACATAGGCACGTACACTCTTTCTTGGGCCCTGTCCACCGCGACGATTGACTTTCCGCGGCATTCTCGTCTTTCTCTTGTATAAATTAGTCCCAGCCGCCACATAATGGCGTGTCGATGCGCTACTGTCCCTGGATAGCCTTTTGCCTTTCTAATTCCTTTTTTATCTCTTATTTTATCTCTCATACAATCTCTTACTCTCTCTCTCTCTCTCTCTCTCTCTCTCTCTCTCTCTCTCTCTCACTCACTCACTCACTCTCACCCTGTCTCTCTTCCTTTCTCTCTCTTCATACATACATGTATATATGCATGTATGTGTTTGTTTGTTGTGTGTATGCATATGTGTGTATTCATATGTGTGTGTATGCATATGTGTGTGTATTTATATGTGTGTGTATTTATATGTGTGTGTATATGTGTATCTATCTCTTTTTCCTTCTCAATCCTTCTTCTAGCTCTTACTCGTTCACCATATCCGTCTCTTTCTCGCTTAAGCGATGTTTATATTCACGTCCTTCTCTCACCTCTTCTTTCTTTCTTTCTTTCTTACTCTCCCTCTCCCTCTCTCTCTCTCTCTCTCTCTCTTCGTCTCTTCCTCATTCTCCTCCTCATCCTCCTCCTCCTCCTCTTTTCGTTCGCACACTCGTCAGACCGGCTGCTTAATTTACGACCAATTAATTTGGATAAACTGAATGAGGGGAGGCCTGCTTTTGATGCACGCGTTAACCGAGCATCTTTTTCCATATCTCTCTCTCTCTCTCTCTCTCTCTCTCTCTCTCTCTCTCTTTCTTTCTCTGTCTGTCTGTCTTTAGCTTTCTGTCCTCTCAAACAGAAGCTTCCCATCAGGTTAAATTCGTTTCTACTTACTCGTTCTGATAAAACTTCTTTTGACATGGAATAAGGGGGAGGGGAGGGTTGTGAGAGTGTTAAGGAAAAGGATGGAAAGATAAAATATATATATATATATATATATATATATATATATATATATATATATATATATATATAACGATGGGAAGTATTAAGAAAATATGGAAGAACGATCCGACCGATTAATTCACAATAGATATGTTCTTTATTTATTTTTTTTCTTTTTCTATTCGTTTTTCTATCTTTCTTTCTTTCTTCGAACGATCGATCGATGTATTTGTCGTCTGTGGGCGTATTATTTATATACGAATTAAATAAATTCACGTTTCTACGCTCGCCTGTTTCGACGAGACTATTCGAACGATGACGTTAAGAAGAAAAAAGAAAACAAAAATAATTAAATAAATAGATAAAAGGAACAAAAAATGATAGCAAAAAAAAAAAAAGAAGAAAGAAGAGAGAAAAATTGAAACAGAATAAAATAAAATAATACGATCGTATCGATCGATTTATAATATATATATATATATATATATATATATATATATATATATGAATGTATTTTTTTTTTGGTCCTTGCATTTTTCCTCATATTTTCTGTTCTTCCATCGTCTTCTCTATCGTTTCGTTTTCGTTCTTGCTCTTTTTTCTTTTTTTTTTTTTTTTTAATATTTTTCAATAGATCGAAAAAAAGATCGCCTGAAAGAGTAGAAGAAGTCTTTCGCGAGTCCGAGGACGGTCTCGATCGGATTTCTCCACGGTCACCCGATCGATTCTCGGCGAGTTTCCGATCGAGGTCTTCGAAGGGATAGAAATCACGATGAGAGGGCGGGGAGGTGAGGCAGGGAGGTGGACAGAGAGAGAGAGAGAGAGAGAGTGAGGAGAAGAGAAGAGAAGAGAAAGGAATAGAAGAAGAATAAGAAGAAGAAGAAGGAGAAGGATAGGAAGAAAAAGGAGAAGGAGAAGGAGGAGAAGGAGGAGAAGGAGGTGGAGGAGGAGGAGGAGGAAGAGGAGGAGAAAGAAGAAGACGAGAAGTCACGGCGATGGCGAAGAAGAGGCGGACTATCGCGAAAGTGGACGACGGCGTTCGATGTCGTCGTCGTCTTCGTCGTCCTCGTCGTCGTCCTCGTCGTCCTCGTCGTCGTAGTCGTCGTCGTCGTCGTGAAGGGGCTGTTTGGTATTCCGTTCGCGTCCGAGGGCATAATTGGCCGCCAACTGGCGACGACTACGACGCTCCTCCGGGTATCGCCAAGACAAGAAATTATTCTTTAATTAATTGTCAGCGCTCTCAATGTGACCACATGCGTAGGATCGGTCGGACTCCCTACACATACATACATACATACATACATAGATACCTACATACATACATAGATACGTGCATACATGCATACATAAATTTTGATCAATATGGAATGATAGGATAGTTTCTACGTGACTCTCTTTCTCTCTCTCTCTCTCTCTCTCTCTCTTTCTCTCTCTTTCTCTCTTTCTCTTTATAAGCGAGAAGAATAACTCGTTATTGTTGTATACCATCTTCGGTATAGAAAGATAGAAAGAGAGAGAAGGAGATGAAGAAGAGAAGAGAAGAGAAGATATGCGAAAGGTTTTGTCTACGTGTCTCTCTTTAAGCGTTTAAAAGTTAAGTACAACAAAGTGATGGCGATGGTGGTGCGTGCTACGTACGTACCCTTTATGTTCTATCAACGATAAATACCAGGTACATATGACTATAACTATCGCGCTCGAGTCCCTTTGTAAATCCTTTAACGGTTAAATAACTCTTGTCATCCGGCAAGAAAATGGTTATACCGAGTATACCTAAGAAATATGTTCGTTTCTTTTTCGATGTGATATATGTTGTATCTCTCTCTCTCTCTCTCTCTCTCTCTCTCGTTCTTTCTTTCTCTATCTATCGAAATGATATACACGCGGTAATTATTACTTAACCAATATCTTAACGTCTCTTAACGTCTCTTACGCCTAATGTCCTTACCCTTTCTTGTTATTATCCTTATATACATTATTAACGGAGGAAGAACAATTAGGCTACCGGTCTTCGACGAGCGAGAGGACAGTTACGAGCGCGGATGAGAGATTCAAAGAGACCGAAGCGGGTCTCCTTTGATCGACTTCAGACCGCGAAACAACGGGTATCTTTCTCCTTCTTTCTCTCTCTCTCTCTCTCTCTCTCTCTCTTTGTGTGTGTATGTTGTGCGTGTACGTGTATCTTTCTGTCTCTGTCGGTTTTAAACTCTGCAGCTCTCTCTCTCTCTCTCTCTCTCTTTCCTTTTTCATCTTGGACCTTTAGCAGATAGGAAAGACCAGGTCTCCTGCGTGAACACGCGCTGGGACTTTACATTGGCGTCAAGTTTATCGACAAATTTTTCGAAACTTTTCTTTACCATCGAATATCTATCAATTTCGACGATCATCATTGTCTATCATCTTTAACGGTAGATCTATGCTCGCGCGCGCACGCGCACATACGTGTATATATGTCGTAACATAATAATATAAATAAATATAAAAAGAAATGTTACCGTATACGCGTCGATATTACTTCGGAGATATAAATAAAAAAAAAAAAAAAAAAAAAAAAGAGAGAGAGAGAAACAAAGTAAAACGATAGAATTATCGACGTAACGTGGAAGAGAAAACGTTTTTATATTTTTTTATCGATTCTCGAGATATTCGCGTATCCTTGCGCACTTACGTACGTAGATATTTTTTTATAGGCTCGTTTTATAATTCGATTCGACCGAGAGAGAGAGAGAGAGAGAGAGAGAGAGAGAGAGAGAGAAAAAGCCGAAGAAGAGAAAAGAAAATCGACGACAACAAACGAACAAAAAAAAAAAAGGAAAAGGAAAAGAAAGTAAAGGAAAGGAAAAGAAAACAAATAAAGAAATAATAATAGAAATAAAAGAAAAGAGAATAGATTTTCGCGAAGCTCGTGGGTATCGTTTAAACGATCGTATTTTACGCCAATGAGAACACTCACGATTCTCACCGTAGAAGAAGAGACAGGTGCGCGCACGAAGAAGACGAGCGCGCACACGAACGCACGACGGATGATAACGACGATGAAACGAAGGAACGCGTTGGCGAAATTATATTGGTATATATATGTGTGTGTGTGTGTGTGTGTGTGTGTGTGTGTTCGCGCGTGTTTTCCCTTTTCCTATACATAAACGCGCGCGCGCACGTTTATATATCCCTTGTATATATATATTTTATAATTAGCCGACGGTCGCCGTCGATAAATCAGCGCGCCGCCCGGCTTTAGGACTTAATTAAAAAAATTTAGTCAAAAACCAATTAGCGGCCACGGCGAATTAACATATTTCTAATTATCTACCGGACACTTTCGGCTGCCTTATACCAGCGGCAATCGTCTCTCTCTCTCTCAGTCTCTCTTTTTCTTTCTCATTGAGAAACCCGTAATATAAGTCCAGTGAATTTCTCTCTCTCTCTCTCTCTCTCTCTCTCTTTCTCTCTTTCTATCTACCAATCTTCCACACTATCCCTCGATGACGTTGCGTTACGGTCATTGTTAACGCGTTTCTTAAGGCGTCGTCATCAACGCTCTCGTCGTTTGCCAACAATCAATTCTCTCTTTACTCTCTTTTTTTCCAAATTGGAGAACATGTTAATTACAAAGGTTGCAACCTCTCTTCAAAGAGCATCGAAAAGGTTTTCAACGAAAATATAGATAGTAAACGAAATTAGGATCGATATATATATAATGATATATTGCTTTCCGAAATAACTAAAGATAACAATTGATAGATGTTTTTGTGTGTGTGCGTGTGCGTGTGCGTGTGTGTGCGTGTGTGTATATATTTATAGTATCGTATCATATATCTATGTATCCATGTATCAAATATACGTAGTATCTAACTACAAATATTTATCGAGATAAACTTAAGTATTTACTTATTTACTTACTTGCATACTTACTTGCTTGCTTACTCGTTTGCTTGCTTGCTCGCTTGCTTGCTTGCTTGTTTGCTTCGATTAACGTACGAACCTAAAGAAATTAATAACCCGATTGTTAAGCCGAGATAAAACGTCGAGATTAATTATTGAAATCAGATTTTTATTATCGCTATAATATGTGTATTTTCTTGTGGATAAATTACCATGTTATTACATTTATACAGAGCGGCCATAGGTTACGATTCGTGAACCATTTCGCGCTTATTTAATATCTTTAAATCAAATTTTTATTTTTCTCTACTCTCCCCCCCCTCTCTCTCTCTTGTTTTTTTTCCTTTTCCTTTTTCCTTTTTTCTTTTTTCTTCCCTCCATTTTTTTTTTTTACCGACGGCGGATCTCCGTGATCGTACACGTAGATACATACATAATTTACACGTTTTATCTGCATTTTCGTTCTTCCGTTCTCTCTCTATCTCTCTCTCTCTCTCTCTTTTTCTCTCTTTTTTTCTATCTCTATCTCTATCTCTTTATCTCTCTCTCTCTCTCTCTCTCTCTCTCTCTCTCTTGGACGCACGCATACACATCACACACATCTCAATCAGATTATATACAAACGTATTATCGTACCTCATCGTTTCTCTTTCGTTGCCCACCCAATTATAAAGTCTCCGTGGTGTCTCCTTGCGATAAACGAAGAAATTCGTTTCTCTCGTACTAAATATATATATATATATATATATATATATATATATATATATATATATATATATATATATATATATATATACATATATATATATATATATACACACACACACACACACACACACACACACACACACCCCGTCGCGAAAAGTCTCGTCGAAACAATAAAAACGTTCGTTCGAATCTATTTACTCGAGAAAAACTACTGAAAAAATACGCGCGCGCGCGCGCGCGTACGCGTACTCCGCGGCTTTCCGATATATTACCCTTTTTTTCATTTTTATCGCGTCATTCGATTGCGATCGACGAAACACTCGATGATTAACGATCGTTAATGATCGAATGTTTAATCGATTAATGATCGGAATCGTCGGATAAAATCCATCGTCCGTCGGAATCGTCAAAAATCGTCGTCGATCCGCGCAAGTTTACCTTTTTTCTTTTTTTTTTTTTTTGTTTCACTTACATGAGTAAATCGATCGTTAAGTACATATCGAAATATAAGAATTACGAAATGGAGAACGGAGTCACACGCGTCCCAAACCCTCGGCCACCCACAGCCCTTCAAGTTCCACCTACGTCCCTCCAATTTTTTTTTTGTTTTTTAATTCATTTTTCCACCCCTTCTTTCCTCCTTTCCGTTCTTTTTTTTTCATTTTTTTTCGTTCTCTTCTCACTCCCTTCGTCCTCCACCTTTCGCGTTTACCGTCGTTTCGTTCCCACCCCCCGCCCCCCACCCCACTCCATTACGATTTTAAATCATCGTCGGACCATCTCCATCAATCCATTTGCAAATTGCGATCGAAATCGATACGTATTTTATACATACGCGCGCGCGCGCGCACGCCCACGCACACGCACACATACACAGACACAAACGGCGCACTCCTATATACACATAAGTACACTCACGTAAGTACATACGTATTTATACACGTTTACCATTACCTATCGATTATCGAGCGAACGGAGAGAAATATTTATTTACATTTATGTGCATTTATCGGTTTTATATTTTGTCCAGTCGCCCGCTTCCCCCTCTCAACCCTCTCGTACGGGCGTCGTTTATGTGTTCGTTTGTTTGTTTGTTTGTTTAATTTTTTGATTTTTTTCTCCTTTCCTTTTTCCTTCTTTCTGTTCACACAAGAAAGTCAAGGATCTATCCTGGTTTCGAATCCCTCGCCACAACTATCTTCTCTTTTCTCTCTCCTTGCTTTTTGTTTTTCTCTTTTTCTCAATTTTTTTCTTTTTTTTTTTTTTTTTGTTCATTTCGTCCTCATCCTTCCTCCTCCTCCTCCTCCTCCCACCGTTCCCTTCTTCCACATCACGAATTTTTTGATTCTTGAGATCGCGAGATCGAGAAATGCCACGAACAAATATACTAAACGCGAGTGAAACTATCAGGAATCAAAGTTCAGAAAAATTTTGTCGGAGGAGGAGGAGTCTCGGACCAAGTCGATCTCGTACGTTCACAAAAAAAAAAAAAAAAACACGATAAAAATAAACGAAAACGAAAACAAAATTAAAAATGAAACTCTGGTTCTTCGCGACGAACCGTTCCGCGAACTCCTCGTCGTCCTTCAAAAAATTTCTAACGAAGGGTGTAACAAAGAGGGGTTGGGGGAAGGGCGGGGTGGGGCTGGGGAGGGGGAGGGGATCGATAGGCCGTAGGAGTCGAAAGTAACGGATTAAGGAAAAGTATTATTGGGTTATACACGATATAATAAAATGGATCACACTTTGTAGAATCGCTCCGAATAACGAATGTCCTCTATTCGGTACGAGCTCCTTCGGTAAACTAAAACTGTTCGGATGCTTGTAGTTGGGCCAGCTGCAATGGGACGACGACGAAGACGACGACGACGACGAAGACGAAGACGAAGACGAAGACGACGAAGACGATGAAGACGACGAAGACGAAGGTCGAACGAGTCCGCCTTATTAAGGCCTGTGTCCAGGGGGCCCCATGAACATGGCCGCCGCCGCGGCCGCATGGGTGTGCCTAGCCATGGCCGCTGCTATAAAGGGTGGCACTCCTGGTGTACCAGGTGGACCAACGCCCGAGAACATCAGGCCCGAACCGAAACTCGGGTGCAAAAGGGGCCTCGCCGATAGTCTAAGCTTCTCTATCTCGGCCTCCTGTAGTCTCTTCGCTTTCGCACGTCTGTTTTGAAACCATATCTTAACCTGTAAAAATATAATTGAAACGGGATATGATCGTAACGATGCTTGGAAATGATTTATTAATTTTCTTTTATAACTGTCTCTCTCCTCTCTCTCTCTCTCTCTCTCTCTCTCTCTCTCTATCTCTCTTATTTTGTTTTTTTTTTCTATTTAATTTGATTTAATTTAATTTAATTTAATTCGTAACTTGGTTTGATGTCGAATATCGTTCGACGAACGACGGGACATTCGTACGATAATAATTATATGTAATGAAATAATACATATATACATATATGGAAAAATTATATATATATATATATATATATATATATATATATATATATCGGGTGGTCCGGAAAGTTCGTGCAGATTTTGAAGAAAAATTGAAACGCATAATAGTATACATTTGTTAAATTATTATTATTAAAATATCATCGGCACGAATTTTTCGGACGACCCAATACATACATAAATATATCTATAAAAAAGAATATTTGTTATTTAATCTAATTCAATATTTGATTTTATTTCCTTTTTTTTATTTTGTTGTTGTTTCGTTCCGCGAACTCTTAATTCCCATAAACAATGAACGTTCGAAACATATACTAGGACCAATTTTTGTTTTTCCTTTTTTCTTTTTCGTACTCGACGATTTGTCAACGCGAATAGACTTTAAGGATTCGATTGGAATAGCACGAACGTGGGTCGAGTGGTGATACTTGGGGGTTATCCGGTATGATTATAGGTAAAGCGTTAACGAATAACGTCTCGTCTACGTGGTTGTTAACACGCTGTTAACACGACGATGAAGCCGGCGTACGGAGTACTTACGGGAACGACCTATGCCAAATATGAGAACGCGTACGGATCGCGTGCGATTTCGCTGCGGGTGTTATATGGCTCTCGTAATTAGTAGTTTCAAATAGGTGAAAGTAACGAACGGATTAGGTATCGGTAGAAACTGTCGGTTCTTACTACGCCGTGTCGGTCCTATATGCATTTATCCATACCGTCTATATACATGTATATCGTGTATTCATATATATATATATATATATATATATATATATATATATATATATATATGTATGTATGTATATACGTATGTATGTACGTATGTATGTACGTATGTATTTATTAGGAAATTGTTAAGCCGGCATGAGTTAGTTGGTAAGGCTCGCGAACGACTACCTAAGCGAACGTGTCAAATTTACCTGACGCGTATATAAAGAAGAATTTCCCGGTAGCCTCGGAGCTACTACGATTTAAACGACGGAGAATGGATTTTCTTTCCTAATTGCTAAATCGTTGTTTCTTACCGAGCGCAAATTGATTTCTTGCGAGCCGATAATAGTTCGTTTAAAAAAAAAAAAAAGAAAAAAGAAAAAATTAAAATAAAGAAAAAGAAGAAGAGAAAGAGGAGGAGGAATAAGTGGAGGAAGGAAGCAAAAAAGAAAAAAAAGAAAGAAAAAAGGAGAAAACACGTGTTCGACTAAGTGTTTAAGTATCGTTTAAAACGATTAGAAGAAGATAATTGTGGATAGAGGAATTGGAGCAATGAAAAAGGAAAAAAGAAAAAAAGAAAAAGAAAGAAAATTAGCGAAGGACAATGAAATATCGCGCGAAATCGAATTTAATCGTTTATCGATTCGAGAACTTCGATCACCCTTTTTTCCTTCCTTCCTTCCTTCCTTCCTTCCCTTTCTTTTTTCTTTTCTTCTTTTTATCATCTTAATCGAATCCCGTTGGGTGTTGAGTCAACGATATTGTAATTTAACAGGAGTGTCGCGGGCTGAACTTAAATCGTTGACTTTCGTTCCTTCCCTCGAGAATGAAACGGAACAAAAGGAGTGCCCATGACGGGTCTACCATACATACATACATACATACATACAAACATACATACATACATACATACATACATACATACATACATAAATATATACATACATACATATACACACATATATATATATACATATTCATTTACCTATATATGTACGTACCTATGTACCTGTGTATATGTACGAAACTACTGTGCAAAATGGTTTTCGTGAGTAAGAGAAAGAGAGAGAGAGAGAGAGAGAGAGAGAGAGAGAGAGAGACAAAGTTTAAGTGATGATCGTAGCTTATCTAAGCAAATGAATGCGACGAAGCTTCATTTCGTCTGATTCATTGTAATGAATGCGCAAAGTGTATCTTAACACGCTAGCCGAGCGATAACGTTCATATACGACCGGGTATCTTCACGACGCTTACACGAGTCATAAGGAAAGGCAAACACATTGCCTGAAATAAATACTCTCTCTCTCTCTCTCTCTCTCTCTCTCTCTCTCTCTTTCTCTTTCTCGTTTTTTTTTCTCTCCCTTCCCATTTCGATCAGTTGAAGGTGAGTAAAGGAAACGTGAAATAAAAGAGAGAAAAAAAAATGGACGAAGGCAAAAGAAACGAAAAAAGAAGGAGAAAGAAAAAGAAAGAGAGGAAGAAGAAGAAGAGGAGGAGAAGGAATGAAGGGACGAAGAGAAGGGTAAGGGGAGGGGGAGGGTCCTTATATGGCGCGATTATCTTTCCTACGGATTCTCTCAATAATTATGATAATTTTATAACATTGTTTCGGGATAAATCTTTCATCTACGTTCCACGTTTAAAAAGCTAATTTTCATCGCGAACTATCTACCCGTCATGTTCGTTTATAATCATTTAATAAATGCACACACACACACACACACACGCGCGCGCAAACACACGTTCTCTCTCTATCTCTCTCTCTCTCTCTCTGTTTCTTCATTATTTTCGCTCGTTTTGTTTTTTATTTCTTTATTTTTTTTTGTTTTGTTTCGAATCGTAGTCGGATAATTATAAGAGGTACGTTCGACGTACCAACGTGTGATCGACTTTCGACAAATAATCCCTACGATATTGGCTTTGGATTGAATCCGGACATGTGTCGGGAGACTCATCGAACATATTATGACTCGATAATCTCAATCTCGACCGGGATCTCTCGGCCCGATGATATATCTTTTTATTTTCTCTTTTTTCTGTTTCTCCTCTTTCTCCCTCTCTCTCTCTCTCTCTGCTTTTGCTCCGGCCAAATACCACTCGGCTTCCGCTGACTCACTGTTCTCACTATTATCGCGATAATTATTCCGATCCATTCTGAATCGATAAAAAGAGTCGTCGGTATTAACCATTCCACTTTCGGTTCTCAACGATCTATATCCATATATATATATATATATATACATACATAAATACACACATGTGTATATATGTATATGTATATATGTATATATATATATATATATATATATATATATATATATAAATGGTGAAATGTATATATTTGAATAAACGAGTATACGTATATTTGTATTATTTACATACATACGTATATGTGCGTTCTGGGTAACATTATAACGTGTGGTCGTACTTGTTAAAATAATTTATGCATCGCATTTATCTTGTTCAGGTTCAAGTACATTCACCAGATAACATCGACGATATACTTACGTATATACAATTACGCATACGCGCATACTACAAACGTATGAACGTACACGACGCCATAAAAGCGTACACACAAGAATAAAAATACTTGATAATAATACATTGTGTTCGAGCAGATACGTTGGGTTATATCCCATTAACGGCTCACTCTCCTCACCTGCGTTTCCGTGAGATGAAGGGACGACGAGAATTCCGCGCGCTCGGCTATCGTCAAGTATTGCTTCTCTCGAAATTTTTTCTCCAAAGACAACAGCTGTTGCGTGGTAAACGGCGTCCTCGGTTTTCTATTTGGTTTGTGCTTACGCAGGGTACAACGTACTGGTCCTGGACCAGGGCCCGGTAATCTTAGGTCACCTGGAATAATTAACATCGATCAACAATTAACGTATTATCGACAATGCAATAAACAAACGAACGAATAAACGAAACGCGTTTTGATGCGACATACTCGCATTGTTTCTTCGACCGAGATAGACAAATTTTTATTACGAATCGTCTCTTATATTTACTCCCACCTGCCCGTCCACAAGTAAGTATCGAATCTTTAAAAAAACGCATTCGCCAATCGGAACGGTTAAAAATAAAAAAAAAAATAATAAAAAATCGATACTCCGCTGATACAAATATTCTACGAGATTACTCTTAGGATAGATCGAATCGTCCAAGCCTCGTTCCTATTTTTCCTTCCCCCTCCGTCCTTCCCCAATTTTCCTATCACGACGCAATTTTTTTCCCTCCTTGAGGAATTGAAAGTTAAACGAGAAAGAACTATCGTAGAGCAACGAGTCTCATTCGGATGAAATTATCGATACGTATTCGTTTCTCCTTTTTCTTTTCTTCTTTTTTTTTTTTCTTCCTTTTTTTGGGGAAAAATTGCGATAAAGGATTCCAGGACTGTTGGAGGGTCGACGGTAAAAAGTGTTTTTTTTTCTCTCTCTCTCTCTCTCTCTCTGTTTTTTTTTGTTTTCTCTCTCTCTCTCTCTCTCTCTCTCTCTCTCTTTTCCGACGTATATTGTTCGACGAACCGATGACGATTTCGTGGCAAACGAAGGGGACAAGCGTGGATTCCGAGCGCTAATTAACGATCGACGATCGACAAAAAAGGAAAGCGGCCTCTGCGCCGGCATTGTCGAGCGGGACCTGTCGCGACATCGGGTATTACGTCTTCCATTCTCGTGCTAGCATCTCTTCCCCCATTTCGTGTACCAACAACGGCTGGCGAACAGAGACGATGACTGCTTCCCTCTCTCTCTCTCTCTTTCTCTCTATCTCTCTCTGTCTCTCTTACTGTCTCGCTGTTTCGCTGTCTCTTTCTCTCTCATTCTCGTTTACGACTCGGCTATTCCGTGCACATAACCGATCAATATGTTTCTACGGGACGCTAATTAATTTCTGCTAATTAAATGTTGAACGGCCTCTAGAAGGAAATTTATCTTTGCTCTTATCGACAATGACGACGACGACGACGACGACGACGAGGACGAGGACGAGGACGAGGACGACGAACGAAAGAAGATTTGCCGTTCGATTGTGTGACAACGTGCGATATATACGAAAGACGATCGTCTCGAGGCATATCGTTGAAAATAAAAAAAAAAAATATATATATATATATATACCTTGTAATGTGAGGAAAAGAGAGAGAGAGAGAGAGAGAGAGAGGGAGAGAGAGAGAGAAAATATTAGAAGCGGAGAAGTTTCTTTTTCCAAAGAACTCGTTATTCGCCGATGTAAAATGACGATTATCAATTTTTTTCGTGATCGTTAATGTCAATTTTATTCCGTTATAATACAATGTCATGTCGAACGAATAAGAATATAAGAATTGAAATATTTTACGTCTTTGCTCGTTAAGAAACGATTTTTGAAGGGATCTCGTTGGGGAGGGGGAAAAAAAAGGACGACGTTCTCAATTTCCAAAAAAGGATAGCGTGAAATACGAACGGTACGTGTCATTAAAAAGTCTTCTCTCTCTCTCTCTCTCTCTCTCTCGTTCTCTCTTCTTTCTTTTTCTTTCTTTCTTTCCTCTTCTTCTTCTTTTTCTTCTTCTTATTCCTTCTCCCGCGAGATATCACGAGGCCATTTCGCGTATCGCAACCAGTTCGCCATATTCGCGCGGCGGAGGTGGCGGCAACAGAAACGTTACTGAGTCGAGAAAGAGAGAGAGAGAGAGAGAGAAAGAGATAGAGATAGATAGAGAGAGAGAGAGAGAGAGAGAGAAAGAGATAGAGATAGATAGAGAGAGAGAGAGAGAGAGAGAGAGATAGAGAGAACGATCAAATCAATATGTTTCTTGCGGACACTAATTAATTTCTGCTAATTAAACGTTCGAACGTCTTATGAGCGGTATATATCTATTCCTGTCTTTCTATCTCTCTCACTCTCACACACATACACACGCACTCTCTCTCTCTCTCTCTCTCTCTCTCTTTCTTTCTCTCTATCCATCTATCTCTCTGTATTTAAGATTCTCGACTCGAACCGTCTCACCAATCGAACACCGAGATGAGAGAACGCTTACTTTTTCGCCTTTTTTTTGCTCTCTCTTTTTCCTTTTTGTTATTTTTTTTTT
Organism: Dolichovespula saxonica; assembly: GCA_911387935.1. NCBI lineage: Eukaryota > Metazoa > Arthropoda > Insecta > Hymenoptera > Vespidae > Dolichovespula > Dolichovespula saxonica. Next base: position 7,407,289 of record OU427001.1, read on the forward strand.
TTTTTTGGTAGTTTTTGTAATTTTTTTCTATCGATCATCCTTCAGGTTTATATATTGGATTGGTGGAAGCGCGTCGAAAAATTGCTTATATTATATATTACGTAATCGTTCTCTCGTTCGATCGTTAACACTCACTTGAAACGGAACGGAACGTAAAATGCATGCAGGTATAGGTACTTACATGTTTCTTTTCTTTTTCTTTTTTTTTTCTTCTTCTTTTTTTAATACTTTACTTTTTTTTTTCGTCCGTTCGTTCGTTTAAATACGACAGGTACCTATATATACATTGTACGCTCATTTGACATTTATGAGATCTATTTAATAAAATATATAAGGTGTTCTTTCGCTCTCTGTATTTGTATGTGGATATATATATATATATATATATATATATATGTATGTATGTATGTATGTATTATGGTTTATATAATTTATAAGTGAAAGTATAAAGTACGTATATAAAGGAAGATGATTACGAACGTATTTATAATACACGCTCGCAAAAGTAATTTTCGATGCCACGTGTAATAATTATCTATTCGTTAGACGTTGTGCCTGTTATACGTTTTAATCGATTCTTATTAGAATTATGTTAATTAGTGATAATGAATAAGTAAATTATATTGGCGTCAAACGGCCGGTTAAAATTCATGGATTTTTTTTTTTTCTTTTCTTTTCTTTTCTTTTCTTTTTACATATATACATACATACATACATACATATATATATATATATATATATGTGTGTAAAGAAATATAAAAATTCACAACATCTACTCGTGCGACATTCATTAAATTGAATAGCTCCGAATTGGTGGCGCAGAATAATAGCATATTTAATGATGACATTAAATCGTTATATTTGTATGTGTGAACTAAATTAAAGACAATGCCCCAGTTGTATTTTTAATGAACGGCGAACTTAATTAACAGTGAAATATTTTGCGGACGGAATTCTTTCGTTATCCATGACGATTGTTATTAATTCTCAATCTTTCTCGCGTATTCTTAACGATTTCTTGCTTATGTTAAATTCATGCGCGAACGAGAATTTAAATTAAAAATTACATATACAAGCGCACGTTCGATTATTACCGATTCTGAATCGATCATATTGAATACTCACTTATATGAATATATGTTAATTAAACGACTCTATAAGTAGACGCGACGATAAATATATTAATAAATTAAAGAAGAAAAGAAAAAGAGAAAATAAAAGTATATATATATATATATATATATATATATATATATATATATATATTGAGATTAATTTGTATATTATTTTAAGGGTGACGGTGGTTGTTTCGGGGTATGATTTTTCTACATTTAGAAATAAATTTTTCTAATAAAGAGAAAAGAAAAGAAAATAGAAGGAAAGGAAAACCAAACGAATTTGAATTTTAAATTTGGAATAGAGAAAATATATCAAGATCGTAGATAACGATCGCTCGATCGATCGATAATCATACTTTGTCTTTGAATTTTATCTACAGTTAAAAATTACGAGAAAGTTAGAATAGTTTTTTTTTTTTCTTTTCTTTTTTTTTTTTTTATCGCGTGCATACGTTATCGTGTGTATACGTTATCATGTGTATCTTAAGATAGAGTAATAAAATAACTATCTCTCTCTTTTTCTCTCTCTCTCTCTCTCTCTCTCGTCAGAATTTTTCACGTTCTCAAGTTTCTCACTTCTTATTTTTCTTTTCTTCGATTCATCGATCTCGATTAATTTGATTTTACGTCCGACGATTAATTCGTACGAGATATGGGAGACAGATAAAAAGATTAAATAAAATATTATATAATAAGTTTCGAGAATTAAAATAATTATTATTTTGCCAAAGTCATCTTTGTTAATATGGAACAAAAAAAGAAGAAACAAAGAGAAAGAGAGAGAGAGAGAGAGAGAGAGAGAGAGAGAGAGAGAGAAAGATAAAAGTTTTTAACAATATTTTATAATAAGTTTAAAGAGGACAATTATCATTTTGTTAAAGACATTTTTTTTTTTATTTTAGTATAATACAAACAAAAAGAATGCGAATGAGATAATGAGACAGAGACGGAGAGAGAGAGAGAGAGAGAGAGAGAGAGAATTTTTTTACAATATTACATAATAACATTTAAGATGGAATAATTATTACTTTGTCGGATTATTCTCTTTTAACTTGTACACAGATATAATTGGATTAGCTCGTATATGAACGTACGTCCTTAATGTGTCCCCATCCTCTTTTTTTTTCCTTTTTCCTCCTCCCAACGTTTCAAAGAGAAGAACATTTGGAAGGTTAAAATCGTAGAAAATGTGCTTTTGAAAGAGAGGAAACATTAACGTTGGCCTGTCGCGAGACTAATTAACGCATTAACGAACATCTTTTTCGCGATTGCGTATGGAAACAAACTGAACACCCCATCATCGTACCGTATGTATACCGATACACAATCATTTACTTACATACTATACACACATACACACACACACACACACACACACACAGACAGAGAGAGAGAGAGAGAATGAGGGACAGACACTAATGCAATACTCGTGTGCTTTGATTTCTTTCATTTCTCTTTTTCGTTCTCTCTCTCTCTCTCTCGTTCTCTCGTTCTCTCGTTCTCTATCTTTCTGTCTTTCTTTTACAAAGAACGCAACGAACGCCGGTAATTATGTCCACGATGAATGATGGATCGTTCGAAATATTTTGTAGAACATCATTGGGGACGTGGGGCGGGCTTCGTTAATTCGTTCCTCGACGCGCGGAGTCAGATAAATGTGCATGGACGCGATGCGATGCGATGCGATGCGATGCGACGGTGGCGTTCGAGCGTTATAAATGACGTCGGTATTCATAATTCTCGAAAGCCACCGTTATGGATACCAAAAGAGAGAGAGAGAGAGAGAGAGAGAGAGAGAGAGAGAGAGAGAGAGAGAGACGTTTCTTTCTCGCACGAACCTCGAGGGGTTACTCCGAAACTTAAAGCTTAATGAGATTTTCGCAACTTCTTCGACGGAACGTTCAAAGAATAAACAAAAAAAAAAAAGAAATAAAAACGAACAAAGAAAAGAGAAATAAAAGAAATAACAAAAATTTCGTTTGAACGTCCCGCTGCGATCTTTCCTTTTTACAGTTCTTTTTTCTTTTTTTTTTTAATCCATTAAAAATCATTTCCAACCTCCAACGCGGCGTTTATTTCGAATGTTTATTTCGTCTTGACGAATTAACGCTCGAATATATAATGCAATTGCACGCGATCAAGAAATTAACTAATCGATCGATATTGGACACGAAATTTTATCGATTTTAGGATTTTATCGTAATACCTGGCAAGATAGTAACGGACTTCCTTTTTTTATTTGTTTTTTTTTGCGTCGTAAACACTCTATCGAATGTTTCCCCCCTTGCGATTGAAACTCGTTAACCTTCATTTACGCTTTTCCGAGAGTACGAAAAACAAAAAGAAAGAAATTAACGA
>OU427001.1:7413264-7423264 GCA_911387935.1 Dolichovespula saxonica
TTTTTTTTTTTTTTTTAAGAAAAAAGACGAGGAAGAAGGAGCAGAAGGAGAAGGGGAGACGAAGAAACGGAAGAAAAAGGGTCATGTCGACTCTCGTTCGAAAATGATTCGACGCGTTTAGGAAAAAGTGGAAGCCTCGAGCATTGCGATCGTTATTAAAACTGTACCGACGTAGTAGACGTAGTAGTTGGGGACGGTTTGTCGGTGAACACGGGAAGACACGATGCGAGAATTCCGAGAGACGCACGCGCTGATAGAAAAATTCTATAAGGACGAGTTTTAACGCTAGGACAAATACAGAGACGTAAACAGAAAGAGAGAGAGAGAGAGAGAGAGAGAGAGAGAGAGAGAGAGAGAGAGAGAAAGAGAGAGAAGTTTTTCTACGTCGTTTTGAAAAGAGATGGAACGATTGAAGAAACTCGTTCGTGAGAAGTAATGAAAAATAGAAAAATCGAAAGATAAAGAGAAAGAGAGAGAGAAAGGGAGACAGACCGAGAGAGAGAGAAAGAGAGAGAGAGAGAGAGAGTAGGATATAAAGAAAAAGGAAAACGGGAACGGGTAACGATTAGTCGGAAGAAAATCCGCGGTACAAAATATCGATCGTGGGTTGGCATCCGGGAGAGGTAACGGGCTGGAGTGTATAAAGATGGCGGCGACGGAGTTCGGACGAGTTGAAGAGAGTAGGAGAAGGAGGATGAAGAGAAGAGGAGGATGAAGAGAAGAGGAGGTGGAGAAGGTGAAGGAGGTGCGCGGAAGACTCGCAACCCCGTACACATCGCTTCGGATAGCACGGGTAATTGGTCTCGCGCTCTGATGGTGAAAAGAAAAAGGGGGTTGTGGAGGGAGAAGGCGAGGTAGAGAAAGAAAGATAAAGAGAAAGAGAGACAGAGAGAGAGAGAGAGAGAGAGAGAGAGAGAGAGAGAGAGGACACGCGAACAGGCTTGGAGCATCCGAGATGAAAAACAAAGATAACTAGAGCGAGCGAGCGAGCGAGCGAGTGAGTGAGTGAGTGAGTGAGTTAGTGAATGAGTGAGAGAGAGAGAGAGAGAGAGAAGTAGAGGGCAAGTGGTTTGTCGTTATCATCGACAAAAAGGATGACGTCGCGAAGGAAGGAAGCTGGGTGTGCCAAGGCGAACCAAACAAGGGCAGTTTTTACCCTGGCCTCCTTGAATGCATTATGGATGCTCTCGGTTATGTATGACTCTATCATGCTCGACGGTGTACGACTCCTCCTCCACCGAACGAGTAATATCTCCCTTCTCTCTCTCTCTCTCTCTCTCTCTTAGTCTTTTTATCTTTCTCTTACTCTTTCTCATTCGTTTTCTCAAGACGTCAAGAAAATATACACTCGACTGAGAACTCGTGTGTACCTTTGCCACCCGTACCGAGAGCCAACGGGTTAGAAGCTTCAACAACGACGGACTTTTATATACCTACTCGTGTCGAGAAGAGGGAGAGAGATAGATAGATAGAAAGAGAGAGAGAGAGAGAGATAGATAGATAGGTAGACAGATAGACAGACGGACGGACGGACAGACAGACAGACATAGAGTTCCGTAATGGGCTTAGAGATTTCTTTCTCGGAAGCGCCGCGAGTTTCTCGTTACGCGTGAACTACAATTTTCCCTCGAGTTAGGGAAAAAGAAATGGGTACGTTTCAGAGAGACATAACCGAGCTCAGCTCGTTTCTGTTGTTCGTTCTCGTATAACTGTGCTTATGCGGCCTATTATTATTATTAATATTATTATTATGATTATTATGATTATTATTATCACCGACGCCAAGTGCAAGGAAAATTATAATGTCATGAACGAATGGAGTAGTGCTCGGTGAGGAGAGAGGGGAGAGGAGGGCGTGGGGTATTTTAGAAGCGAGAAGTTATTAACAAATATTTTCGCTAAGTATTACGTGGCACGTAGTAATGTAGTAATTACGTATATACAGTCTGTCGGAGTAACTCGCTAATTCGATCGGCCGAGATTGCTCTGCAATTCATTTTATTGCGGAACGTGCGACGATTTTCTCTCTCTTTTTTTCTTTCTCCTTTTCATTACGTTTCTAACTCCTCTCTCTCTCTCTCTCTCTCTCTATTGCTTTTTTCTCGTTTTCGTTTTAGGGAGCATTTTTCTCCTCGGTTTTTCTTTTTCTTCTTTTTTGTTTTTTTTTTTTTTTTTTTACTCCTAGTACGTCATACCGCAATATCTTTCATAAGCTCGTCGAATTCGTCGCTCTCGTGTCTCTTAGTTCCTTGTCTTTTTTTTCTTTCTTCCTTATATTTTTCTTTTTTTCCTTTTATTTCTGTCGAAAGAAAAATAACACGATCCCAAGAAATCATTGCGAGCGCACGTTTTTCCTGCGATCGCCCGAAACACACGCGTTCCTATCCCAAGAATCGCGTACCCGTCTATTTATATTACCAAAAGTCCGTAAGTAGAGGTACCTAGTAGTCTGGTCCAGCGAGAGAGAGACGAGAAGTGGAAGCAAAGAAGGGAGTAGTCGATGCCGAAACGAGAAAAGCGAACTCGCGAACAGTACTCGTGTTTTAACTGTGTTATTTATTGCTCGGGGTCCTTGGTATTTGGGGGAAGGGAGGGATAATAGTGTTCAAGTTAGCTATTATGTATATAACTGCATATATACTTACATACATACGTGTATATATATATATATTTCTTGAAATATTTTCACATGTATTTGTAAATCAAACGCATAACGTATAATAATAATATATATATAAAATGCAACGATCCTAAAGTTAAGTTTCTGATTTCTAATTGTGTGTGTGTGTGTGTATATAAATGAGAGAAAAAGAGAGAGAGAGAGAGAGAGAGAGAGGTCTGGACATCCACTTTTGTTCGTGTTTATGTGCCGAGATATACCTACTGTTAAGCGCTAGTATAATGGTCACCCGAAGCCGGCAATGTTTTCCAGAGTAAGCGTCTATAAGGTGACTGTCATTAAAGTAAACTGTCAATTAAAGTTAACAGGTATGGATGATAGAGTCGGAGCCATAAGGTGGAGCTTTGTTCGTCGTCGTTGTGGGGCTTCGAACGGAGTACGGATCGATGCCTGGGCTCCAGTAAGGTTTGCTCGTGCATGAAACGATTCGCGAGAGAAAGAAAGAAAGAAAGAAAGAGAATAAGAGAGAATGAAAGAGAAAGAGAGAGAGAGAGAGAGAGAGAGAATGAGAGAGAATGAGAGTGAGAGAACCCACGCCAAAGCTCAACCAGTTCCTTTAATTGAACGAACGATTATTTCATACGCTCGACAGATTTACCACCCCACCTACCTCGCCATGTTTCTTTATCTTAATTCACCGTTTAACAAAACTATACATTTTGAATTGTAACAAGCACTCATTTAAACACGGATTTTTGATAAACCGACAGAAAAACTTTGGACTCTGACGTATTGGTATACGTATATTACATACACACACACACACACACACACATATATATATATATATATATATATATATATATATATTGTTTATCGTGGTGATTATTCGGATTATCGAGTTACACGAGACGTTTATTCGACAACGGTGACAATAAGTCACGTGTATTAATTAACCCCTCGTGTCATTCTAGATACGTGGCGTTGGGGAATTCAATCGATTTCATTAACACTTTTATATAATTCGACGAATTTAATTTAGAGACTTTGTAACCATTCCTTCATTTCATATATATATATTAGATCGTCAAGGATGAAATTTATTGAAAAGAAAGGCAATTAGGCAATTATTAACTACAAATTTTATCCATGACGATCTAATACATACGCAAACACACATGTATATATTTATCTTTTTTTTTTTCCTTTAATCAGATACGTTTAACAGTCGATGCATTTGCCGCTTTATTTGTTCGAGAGCCGGTTACATTTCGTTAGATTCGAAAATAGAGAAATTATAGGCGGCTACTCTCGTTTAAGAAGAAAACTTGACTTTTCCAGAAATCGTTAAAACAGACGTGGAAGGCGGTCTACGCTCGTTCCGATAGCCTAGATTCTCTATTCTCGACGTGTTTGCTTTCGAAGTTGGACGACGGGACACACCACGCCAAGCCACGAGGCTCGATAGGCAAAGAGCGTCGTGGATGGGAATTGAAGAAAGTCACAGTGAAACTTCGTGACGAGTTCGCTCTGCCATTCGAAGGGAAAGGCTTCTGTGTAACTATATTTCAAACGACTTCTTCTTCTTCTTCTTCTTCTTTCTTTCTCTTTCTTTTTTTTTTCATTTTTCTCTAACATTTCGTTTACCTTCTCCAATGACGATAATATGTAAATGATTTGTTTATCGTTATCAAATCTTCAGAACGGCTGTTGATGGACGTGGAACGAGGAGGAAGGAAAAGAGAATTATTGGCTCACGAGTTCTCTCGTAGAGATACTTTGCAAAAATTACAAAGTATATACATATATATAAATAACGAATGTTCGAATCGCGATCACGATTAAGGCATTCCAATGGGAATATTTAATAATAAGGATCGTTCGTTCCGTGGTAATAATGACTAACGAGCACGAGAAAATATTGATTAATGATACGGGTAATGAGCGAGGCAAGAGGAAGATAGAAGTAAAAAGAAAGAAAGAAAAAAAAAAGAAAAAAGAAAAAAGAACGAAAGAAAGAAAGAAATAGTAATACGTAACGAGAATAATTATTCACGTTACACAAATCGACGATGAAATTTTCAAAGCTCGTACCTAACAGATACATAGATCTTACGTCCTGGTCGGACACCTGTGTGTCTACTTTCAACCAGTTCACTAGTTCTTTATTTATTATTATTATTATCATTATTTCTTTTTCCTTTTCTTCTTAATTATATTTTTCTTTTTTTTTGTGTGATTTAATACACCTATCCGTAGCAACGCGAATTACTGCGAATTACCGGTCCGAAGATCCTTGGATCTGGTCGTGAGAATTTTATTAAGAAAAAAAAAAAAAAAAAGAAAAGAAAAGAAAAAGAAAAAGAAAGAAAGAAAACAATAAATAGAAATAGAAATAGAAACGAGAAGGAAAAAGTTATCCGGGCACAGGCTCCCGGTGTTCTTCCGAGTTCCAGGCTTCAATCATGATTTCCCTTCGAAACAAGTTCTCGTACTTACTTACATGCGAATTCATTGGCACACACGTAAGGACCGATAATGCACGAAGCTCGCGTGACCACAGCTCGCTAATATCGAACGTTATGGTCTCTCCGCGAATCGTGCCGCGAATGTCGTGCGAGCCGCATTAGGAGCTCGCGTTTTCCGCCTAATCATCGACATTGTCGCGATCTGCAGCACGAATCGACTTTTTCTTTCTTTCTTGCTCTCACTCTCTCTCTCTCTCTCTCTCTCTCTCTTTTTCCTTTTCTATTTCTCTCTATAACATTTCATTTTTGATGTCGTTTTATTGTACGCATTAATATTAATATTTGTTATTAAATATTTTATATATTGTGCGTGTATTAATATATATGTATATATGTTTATCTATAAATATCTACGTATACAATCGGATCTCCTTTCCCTTTTTTTTTTTTTTTATATATAAAGACCATTAATAAATTTTAAAACTCGGATAAAAATAATCTAATCCAGAAATGATCTTCTCCTCGAAATAAGTAGCACGTACAAATACATACTTAACCAAGTTAAGTAAGTATGCACGATGAGAACTCAAGTTCGATGATCGTGCGAGTATGGAAAAAAAAAAAGAAAAATAAAAATTAAGGAAAAGAAAAAGAGAGAACAGTAATTGCAAGAATAATGTTATTTATATTTATCTATTACTTTATCAATTACTTCGCCAATGGGAGAGATTTTCTCCTTGCTCTAGCATAAAAGTTGAGATAAAAATGGTCAGGTGGATGAAAAATTTCTAAACGATAAGAAGTTCTAACCGACTTTACTTCTTTGCACCTCGTAAAGCCGCGGACGTCGTCTAGTAACGGAGACCCCGTGGCACGATTAAAGGAAAACGGAACCTGGTGTTATATTTATTGGGTTCGCGTGAGGTCCATCGGATTGCCCGATCGAGGATTAAACTCGGTGGATCGTTCGTGCGCCCGTAATTTGTGTGGCATCGTTATAATACGAGATATAACTATCGGGTTTGATTTGTTTTCCAAACGTTCCTTAGAAATAATTCAAAGGCTATTGATAACGACGGTACAAATTTTTACTTTTTTTTTTTCTATATATACAATCAAGCGTAGCATTACGGACGGAGTTGAATGTAAAAAAAAAAAAAGAAAAGAAAAGAAAAGAGAAAAGGATAAAAATCGAAGAAGAGAAAATGACGAAAAAAGAAACTTATCGATATCTCACCGTTGGGACTCGTGGGTCCACCGTGGGGCGTGTAAAGATGTCCGTGTGGATTATGTGGATGAGGTGGTGGGGGTAACCATGCGAAGCTCGCGAGCGAATGCGGAAATCCTGCGGGATTCCATCCGGGAGCGCCGGGTGCACCGGCTAGGTAAGGCCCTCCCTGCGAGGGCCTTTGGACCCCAGGGTGTATCGGCTGAGGCACTACAGGACTCGACTTCTCCTCCTTCTCTTGGCCGGTCTCGAGATCTCTCTCGAGTTCACAGTCCGAGTCCATTACGTTTAGATCTTCGGACTGGCCGACGCTACGTATCTCTTGATCCTCGAGATCAAGATGATCCGTCGTTCTGTCACCCTCGAGGGAACGATTCGCCTCGGAATCGCTACGATCGTCCAACAATTCTCGCCTGCTAACGGGCGATACTGAACGCGGATTGGTCATTCTATCGATTCTCGAATCCTCGTCATCCTGAATCCTCTCGCGTTCCCTTTGCAACGTAGATTCGTTTATTCTACAGATCGGCGAGTCCGTAGTTAATCGCCGATCGTCAACGTTACGATCCCTTTGTACTTCCTGGTCTACTATTCTGATCGGGGATGATGATTTGTCGTGGCTCGTAGACCTCGAGAAATCCTTAACCGTTAGAATCTCCTGTCGGCCGGCCGACGGATGATGTTGTTCCTGTTCCTGTATACGATTCTGATGATGATGGTGATGATGGTGGTGGTGATGATGATGATTACCAAACGCCGCTAATACGGAACCGTGAGGGCTTAGCCTGGCCAATAGTTCTCTGCTCTGTAATCTTTGTTGTTCCAATAATAACTCCCTATATCTAGCCTCCATCTCTAGATTCTTTTCAATGTCCATTCGTTCCTCGTTGTCTCGTCTGGCGTTATTAAAATTCCCATTTCCGCCACCGTTTCCGACTCCGCCACCTCCACCTCCACTTCCTACTCCACCACCTCCACCTCCACCTCCACCACCACCTCCACCACCACCACCACCTCCTCCTCCTCCTCCTATACCACCGACACCAACCGCCGCAGACTTCTTCGTGCCGCTGAGCAAAGCGTCCACGCTGAAGCTGATCTTACCGTTTCTTGGTTTCAAATTCGACGACGCTGACGTTGGGGTTGCCATGTCGACGTCCTCGCAAAGACGATCGCTCCCGGCACCCTGCCCAGCCACCACACCCTCGCCGTTGCTCATAACGCTCCAGCTCGATGATTTTTTTTCTATCTAAACTTCGAACGAACTCTTACAAGAGAGAATAATCCTCGTTGGTTCGTACGCGCGCGCTCGCGCGCGCGCCCCCCACCCCCTCCCCGCACGCACGCACTTACGCACGCACGCACGTACGTTAAACCGAGGCCGAGTTAAGCCGACGGGTTTTGGTATACCGCTTTTTCGTTTAATATCTCTCTCTCTCTCTCTACCCCTCTCTACCCCCTTGACTTTACGAGAGAGAAACCTTTTTCTCGTTTTTCTCTTTCTTTCTTTTTTTTTCTTCTTCTTCTTCTTCTTCTTCTCTTCTTCTTTACACGCTTTTCAATCTCCCTCTCGCGTAAGCTCGAGAAATTTTTCTTCCTTCCGATTACGATTCAACTGTGATACTTTCGAAATCGTTCGACGTCGAGCCCAATTTCCTCATTTTATTTTCCCTCGTCTAGTTCGTCGATCGATCGAGATCGAGAATTTATTCTCACCAATCGTTAGAGATGTATTTTCTCAGGGAGCAATTGTCGTTAAACCTCGTTGCTTTCATCGTCGTCGTATCCTCTTAATTGTTCTCCCTTCGAGCTAGCGTCGGAGCTCTCTCTCACCCTCTCTCTCTCTCTCTCTCTTTCTCTTTCTGTCCGAGTTTTTTTCACTGTACCGTCGAGATCGATCGTATTGTACCGATGTAATAACATAACAACATACGAAACTATCGACGCACTGTGTCCCTTATCGATAATCACAAGTTAACCTCATTACATTGATCGGCAATACGGATTATCCCGATCGATCGATCATCCTCGTTTATTTGTCACCAACAATATATCGTTAAATCCTTGGTAACGGTATTACGCTCCTCGAAATATTGACCTATCGTTATTCGAATATAATCGTAATCATTTGGGGGACGTAACTTTTACTCCGACGTACTCGAACGTAATTCGTATACGAATTATAACGTAAACGAAACGAAAGGATAATGAAAATCCAACTTAAGGGCATGTCGGGTCGGGCGGCATTGCTTGGAATATTTTGTGGCACTGTCACACAGTCCCTACTGATCTTCGAACTTCTTCTTTCGAAAGACTTTTGAGCACTGAAATATATATATACATATATATACATATACATATATATATATATACATATACATACACATACATACATACATATATATATATATATATTTTCTCACGAGAAAAGACCGCGGCGCTAAGGTGAATCCCAAAAATGATCGGGGAGATGTAACAACACCGTAGGTCGACAGACTTTGGTGACGAGGTTTTTAGGATGGAACGCACAGGTAGATAACAAACAGGCAAACAAACAAACGGACAGAGAAAAAGAGAACACTTGCGTGTATGCGTGTGTGTGTATGTAAGTGCGTGTGTGTGTGTGTGTTAGATAGAAAAAGACAGAGTGAAAGACAAAAAGAGAGATGGAAAGAGCAAAAGGAAAAAGCGAAAGAAAAAGAAAGAGAGAGAGAGAGAGAGAAAGAGAGAGAGAGAAAGAGAGAGAGAGAGAGAGAGAGAGAGAGAGTAGACCGGCTAGGCAGGTCGACGGGTCCCACGGGTTTCAATGCGTAATCCAAAATAATCTGGCGCGTGGTAGCCGCTGCTGCCGCGGAAACGGCACTGATTACCAGCTCGGTTGAAGCCGCAACGGAGAGCCCGAGCTTCAGCTAGTTCTCTCTCTCTCTCTCACTCTTTCACTCACTCACTCTCTCTCCCTTTCTCTCTCTCTCTCTCTCTCTCTCTCTCTCTCTCTTGCTCTCTCCAGTTCGGTCACGCCGGTTTCTCTTCTCTCTCTCACTCTCTCTCTCTCTCTCTCTCTCTCCTTTTCCCCTTCGTCGTTGAACGATCGTCGTGCTGTGCGCTCTGGTGGCACCGGGTTGTGCGCCGCCCCCGTGAAACCAGTCGAACCGGTACGGGTTTTGGGCTCTCGACCAATCAGAAGGTGTATAGCCGTACGGCGGGCGTTTCAATGGAAGGCGTTGCCGTCCTCTTCGTCTCAACCAATCCTGGTTTAACAGACGAATCGAAGGTTACATTGGGGAGAGAGAGAGAGAGAGACAGAGTGTGCGAAAGATAGATAGATAGATAGAGAGAGATAGAGAGAGAGAGAGAGAGAAAGATAGAAACATAGGACGAATTTTCATCGGCAGGTGGCGTTGCTTGACTCCCATTGGGGGCGCTGTTGACATTTCGAGTAGCATTGTATTCTCGATTCGATTGGAAGGGATGAAAGCTCCGGTCCGTCTTTCCGGGCGGAGTGGGGAGCCGACTTCTCGGAGGGTGGAGCGGAACGAGGACGACGTCGAGCCAGCCCGAGGACGAGCTAACGTTCGGGGAACGTGACGACTCCTAATTGTCTAATTCCCGGGCGCGCGATGCGCGAATTGATTGGCAATCCGAAAGGTGTATATATATATATGTGTGTGTGTGTGTGTGTGTGTG
>OU427001.1:7425764-7498264 GCA_911387935.1 Dolichovespula saxonica
TTGTCTCTCTCTCTCTCTCTCTCTCTCTCTCTCTCTCTCTCTCTCTCTTTCTGTGTCTTTCGAGAGGAGGTACAAACAGTATATAAGAAGAACGGTGTGTGAAAGAGAGAGATAGAGAATGTATGTATGTGTGTGAGAGAGAGAGAGAGAGAGAGAATATCGCCCTTCTCCCGTTTGCACATTAGCGGGCGAATAAACGACACCGAAATATAGCGAGGATGCTCGATGGCTATAATAGAAGAGAGAAAGAGAGAGAGAGAGAGAGAGAGAGAGAGAGAGAGAGAGAGAGAGAGAACAAGAGAGTAGTCTATTAAGCGTCCTCAAAACCAGTTAGTGAGTCGGCAATCCAGTTTAGGTACAAAATGGCTGTCGTTTAGCGAGGATTAATGGTCTCGGGAGTGCCCCAGGGCAGCATAATGGGGCAGATGCGTTCGTGGATGAGGGGAGCCTCCAACCACCTCCCCTAAAAGCCCAACTACCACCACTACCATCGTCGTCGTCACCACCACCACCACCACCACCACCACCACGACCACCACCACCACCACCACCACTACTACCACCATTATCGGTAGTATCCTCCCTTCTTCGAGTTACGCGACACTACCACTACCACCATCACCATCACCATCACCATCACCATAACCACCACCACTAGTTCTCCTGCCTACCTCTCGTCTTACCTCTCCGCACTCGAGTCACTTCCCCCCTTTTAGCCTCATTATGTACACCTATCTGACTACCAGGCCTCCATTATGCCCTTTTTGCTTCGTACATACGTATATATATATGTATACGTGTGTGTGTGTGTGTGTGTGTGTGTGTATGGATGTGCTTGCGCGTATTTATGTATCGTATACAGGATATATGAGGATATAAAACGACATGTGTGAGTAGTGTCATGAAGAGGGTGACTTCCCCGAGGGGTTGGTCGTAGAGATACGTCTCATATCTGTGTGTATTAGCTGAAAGAAGAAGGGGGAGAATAGCCGTATTTGAGACTCCCAGTGCCGTTTAGTTTGACGTTTCATGGTCGAGTAACTCCCCTCTCTCGTCTCATCTCGTTCTCTATTACGGTTCCTTTCCTTTTCGGGACTTTTCACGGTGGGAGAAAGATGAACTGTTGCGCGCACGAGTAGGTAACACATAGGAGAGAGAGAGAGAAAGAGAGAGAGAGAGAGAGAGAGAGAGAGAGAGAGAGAAGGAGAATGAGACTCTCGTCGAATCGTTTTGGAATTGACTCTTGCTTTCTTGTTAAGCTTTCATAGTGAATGAGTAAGAAGGATGGGATCGAGTCGACGCTCGTTTCTATGTTTGCTTTAGGCAGGGCTAAAGGGCAAAAACCTTTTGTGCTTATGCCGCCGCGTTGAGAGAGATTTAGGGAGGGGGAAGAGGGTACGAGACGACGATTAATGTGGAATTAGAGAGAAACGTAATGCGCGTGCGCTTTTGCGCTTCTGCTTTATCCGTATCCGTCTTGTCACCTGTAAGGGAAACGATTTCTCTCTCTCCCTCTCTCTCTCTCTCTCTCTCTCTCTCTCTCTCTCTGAATTCTTCGACCGGCCATTTTTCGCCTGGCTAATAATCTGGCACTAATATATACATATATAAAAATTTATTGTACACGCGTATACAGTATATTGTACACGTATTCAATGTCGTTTCTCGCGCGAGAAAATAAAAAAAAAAAAAAAGAAAAAAAAAAAAAAAGGAGAGATTTTCTGGGCCTCAAGGATCGATTTTCCCTCAGAAAAATTTGTTCCATTCATTCGATATCTTTCCCAAAATCATCCGGTGAACGTGTTCGTACGATTTTATTTTCTCGATTCGAGGGATCGATTCTTTTCCTTTCTCTCGTCGTGTCCACCATCACCGATCTAACCATTTCTAAATCGAGAGACCGATATAATTTCGTTGTGATCGGTGAGAGGGATCGATCGAGGAATCGATCGCGACCCATACGTTGTATCTTCTTTTCTCTTATGCGACGTTATTATATTTTTCGTTGCGTCATTACTTCGTATTATTTTGATTACATTTCGTTGCGTCCTCATCTATGTAATATTGTATTATTGTATCGGTATTAAATTTAATTTTCTTTGTGCAATGTTATTGCAATTATTTATATAGAGATTATTATATAGAGATAATTATTTATATATATATATATAGAGAGGGAAAGCTTTAGTTCGAAGTTTGTTAAACGTGGTAGAACGTTCGTCGGTGAGATCAGCGTTGCGAAATTGAAAGTGCCGCTTCGCAAACATCGTTCGTGGAAACAAATTTGGTTGGTAAACTTTGTTAGGATTTGTTAGTCGAAAAGTCAAGTTTTCGTGACAGGTAAATGCGCGAGTCTTGGTTCTAACGTACTACACCGTCCTAATCCTGTTTGTAGAATCGACTTGGCTCGGTCAGTTTGGTTCGTGTTTGATTCCGGTCTTTGTCCTACCAAAACTAGCCCTAAAGAAAATCTTCCGAATTTTCTCTTTCGTTCGTTCATGGCTCCGAACAAAAGTCTCGTGGTTCTACTTTTTTAATACTCCTCCTGAAGCTAATCCATGGAACATTGAGAAACCTCGGATCATCGAGTTGGCTCAGGGTCGTTTCCAAGATCTTCATGATGGATTATTACGGATTTTCCGATAATACCGCGAACAGTTTTAATCTTTACGAGACGGTGACAACTCCGAGATCTTAACTTATGATTTCTTGAATACCAACTTATCCTTCGACTTATTTCCATGTGAAAAAATAAACAAGAAAAGAGAGAGATAAGAAGAAGAAGAAGAAGAAAACAAGTGGAAAAGACAATAGTGCGTCCTATCAAACGATAGTAATAATAATAATAATAATAATAATAATAATAATAATAATAATAATAATAATAATAATAATAATAATAATAATAATAAATAAATAAACAAATGATCGAATAGAGTAAAGTGGGGAAAAAAACATTTTTTCTAATCTCTTTGAGGGATATTTATTTAATCGAGAAGGAAATCTTTTCTTGTGTTATTTATTGTTATTAAAAAAAAAAAAAATAGAAAAGATCCCTCGACAAATCAATTCTTCCAAATCCAACGTGTTCTATGCGGATTATAAGCGCTGCTTATTATTACAATTCTATGGTGTTGTATTACATTGGCTTATTTTTCTTTCCTTTACCTTTTTTTCTTTATTACATTATTTTTCTTTTTTTTTTTTTTTTTTTTAATCCGTAGAAAACTTCCCTTCTCGGATCCTCGTCCAAAGGAGAGACAAAAAGCCAAGGTTCTTTTCTGGTTTTATGCCGCGTCCGAATCGAGAATATTTAAAGGAGACGCGTAGGTGGAGATCGGTCACCTGCCAGGCACAAAATTTTACTGGTGTCTCCCTGGTCGAAGGTAAGACTTATTTAAAATTCCATTGTCGTATTTATAACGGCGACATTATTTCGTTAAACTGTAGGCGTGGTACAAATTTCTTCTTGCGTTGCGACTCTCATGGGAATTTGGATTTAAGGTGGCCGTTTTCTACGGGCGACTAAGCGCAGAGTAACAATGAACACGAAATTACAATGTTCCCACCGAAACTATTATACTGGTTGTAAGTAAACGTGTAAACGAGAAGGTAAAGGTTCGTTAGTATCGCATAATGATTTTCTCTTCTTCCTTTTTCTTTCCCCATTTTTCTTTTTTTTCTGTTTATTTCGTCATGAAAATTACAATTTTATTACGCATAATTTAAATAATAAATGGATAATATTTATAATAATAATAATAATAATAATAATAATAATAATAATATAAAAAGAAATTAATAATACACTTCGATGCAAAACATTTATTTATAGATACAATAATATTATATTTTAAATGTATGCGAAATTTTCTGGCGAACGGAAGGGAACGAAAAAAAAGAAAAGGAAAAAATAACAAAAACAAAAAAGAAAATCATATCACTCGGAATCAAGGCGCTCGTTGTCGAAAAGTCAAGGCATCGTATTTGAACGTTAGAGAGAGAGAGAGAGAGAGAGAGAGAGAGAGAGAGTCATCGAAAAAAAATAAAAAAGAAAAAAAAAGAAAAATAGATAAGAAAGAAAGAAAGGAAACGCTTCATCCCTCGAAATAAACTAGAAATAAAATGGATTCTCGATTATATTACCGGTTAGCACTTACCATCGGTTTTTCGCTCGAACGAACGTAAGGGATAGGGAGAGGTGGAGGGTGGGCGGTGGTGTGCGGGTAGGGCGAGGGGGAGAGGGTGAGGGAAACGAACATAGTAAACGACGACAATGACGACGACGACTTATCGTTAATCGATTATAAATTTCAATTTGCCCGATTGTACGATCGTTCGTGGCTTTCACGGTAACTTGAACACCTATCCAAAATGGCGAACGATCGATCGATCTATCGATCGATCGATCGTCATCGGTTATAGTTCGTAAGTGACTGTGTCTGGATAATAATTGACGGCTATCAAAGTTTACCCTTCGTTAGGGGCTCTCATCAACGACGATAACGAAGATCAAAAATAAAGAAAGAAAAAAGAAAAAAAAAAAAGAAATGAAAGAATAAAAAAGGTCTGTGCGAAAGGGATTTTTAAGCATCACTTAGATACCGTGACACTAGTGGTGGTAGGACTATCGGGGAGAGGGGAGGAGGAGGAGGAGGAAGAAGAGGAGGAGAGGTAGAGGGGACCACGGGGATGATTTGTAACCGATCATTGTTCGTTTTTCGACCAATAACGTTCTTCCATTTCGGTATCCAATCGTTGTATTCAGAGAGAAAGAGAGAGAGAGAAAGAGAGAGAGAGAGAGAGTCAAACAAATCGAGCGAGTGTGAGAAAGACAGAAACCTGACTTTTTATCTCTCTCTCTCTCTCTCATGACACACATACACACACATACAAACACACGTACACAGATTTTTTTTTCTCTTCATCTTTCTCTCTCTCTCTCTCTCTCTCTCTCTCTCTCTCTCTCTTTCTATCCAAGTAAGGCAGTTATCCTCACGGGATGACACAGGGTGTCGTTCATTGAATCACCCTAAGCGAGTCCACATAAGAAGAGGAACCAGATGCGTTCTCGTCGCTAACGCACCGCGACGGCCTCCCATTATGTTTGTTTATTTATTATTAATAGGAAATTCATAACAATCACATAATAGGGAACCCGTGTGCCATGAGTAGCGGGGTTCTTTGTGTGATTTTCTGTGACCGGTAGCGGCACTGTGCCACACGGAATAGTCGTCACGCTCCAAGTGCATTGCTTTTTTCTCTCTCTCTCTCTCTCTCTCTCTCTCTCTTTCTTTCTCTTTCTTTTTCCGTAGAATTTAACATCCTTTTTACCAAGATATTTTCTACACCTCTTTTCACCTCTTGATATCTCTTCCATCTCGTAAGGATATATAACGAAGAATAAATCATTTCTTTTTTCTCTCCCTCTCCCTCCCTCTCTCTCTCTTTCTCTTTTTTATTTCTTTTCTTTTCTTTCTTTTTCTTCCTTTCGTCGGAACAAATTTCAATTCTTACATTTCATTTTCATCAGTTATTTTCATAACATCAATCAATGTTAAAGTAACGTTCTTTCGATCAGTGATATAATTATTAATTTTTTTTTTTTTTTTAATAAACCAATTCGTCTCAATTCGTATCAATAAATGTGATTAATGTTTCATTATAACAAATTCTTTATTTTATACGATTAATAAATAAATAGATCAAATACCTATTACGATTATATATATATATATATATATATATATATATATATAGATAGAGAGAAGTTTAATTTTAAAATGGTGATACAGTATAACACGTAAACACGTATTCATTGACAACTAATCTCCATTTTAACATTGACGTATTAAATATAAATATATACATATGTACATTATGTGATGTCGGATTTTGTAATATATAACACATTGGATTCATTCATAAAAACGATGTTACCATGTCATTATAATAAATTCTTTTCATCGTACGATAATAGAAATATGTTAGCTGGCGTTATTATTATATTCGTACAATTAATCGATACACACACACACACACACACACATACACACAGACAGACAGACACATATATACACCTACAGAAAATATTATTCTAAAAACTAAATGACGTTATAAAAATCTATTCATTGATACATTGACGTACACGCGTAAGGAGCAGAACGACGTCGAACAAAAAGGACGACGCGAGGCTACAACGGAGAAGGGAAAAAAAAGGACGAGAAAGAGAGAGAAAAAGAAAAAAAATATATATACATATATAACGCGAGTTTATCGAAAAATGGCGTCGAAATCGTCGTTGTCGTCGTGGTCGTCGCGTTAACGCTCGTCGATTTTGCGCGCTTTTCCCTTCACCACACCTATGGCCGCCGATCGTTCGAACGAGGAGAGCAAGTAACCACGGTGCCGGTGGTGGCACTGCCGTAACCACCCCCTTTTTCAGCCCCCTCCATCACCCCTTAACCACTCACCATTCCTCCCGTCTCTCTCTCTCTCTCTCTCTCTCTCTCTCTCTCTCACTCTCTCACTCTCTTTCTCTTTCTCTCTTTCTCTCGTTCGTTCGTTCGTTCGTTCGTGATGTGAACTCAAGGGTGCAAATTCTCGCTCGTTCGAAATTCAGGACAGGAAATTAGACGGGCGTCTCCCTACCATAGAAATAGCCACGAAGCGTGAGAGATACGAGAGCGAGCTTCGAGAGTACAAACCTACCCCTCCCCCCTCCTCTCCCATCTCTCCCAAGCCCCTCGTGCACCCCGCCACCATCCAACGACGCCTAGCATCCACCAATACTATTACGATCAACTACCGAGTATCATCCTTGTCTCCGTTGGTGCCTTCCATAGACATCCACTACCTATCACCCATCCCTTAGAATCCCTCTCCCTCTTCCTCTCTCTCTCTCTCTCTCTCACTCTTTATCTCTCTCCCCTCCTCCTTCTCCTCCTCCTCTTTCCTATATACATACCTATACTACAGTGTATTACACTCGAGCGAGAAGCATCTTTAAACTCGTATAGAGAGTCTACGCGTCCTCGGATCGTCGTACACAAAGAAAACGATGATACCGGATGAATATTCTCCTACCGATAAATTTCTACACAGATGTGCATGTGTTGTGTGTGTGTGTGTGTGTGTGTGTGTGTGTGTGTCTATCTCTCTCTTTCTCTCTCTCTCTCTCTCTCTGTGTATATGTATCACCGTATATTTGTTAAATATATATAATTTTATAATTATTAATTTTACATATGTATATATATATATATATATATATATATATATAATTATATCAAACTATATATTTTTATCATCGTATATTTGTTAAATACATATTATTTAATAAATATTAATTTTATATATATATATATATATATATATATATATATAATTATATTAAATAAGATATTTTATATCACGAAGTAGATTTTAGTTAGATTTTATTACGATATCTTGCGACCTTTTTTTTTTCCTCGCAAATCTCTCGAAAAAGCCATTGACTTAAAATTCGTAAAATAACAACGTTGTATACGAAAATCGAAGGACTCTCGCACACGTTTCCTCCTCCTCAAAGCGAGTTAAACTAGAAACGGGTGAATTTGAAATAAATCTTGAAATTATAACGCGTTTAAATCGATAAGAATTGTTGACGTTAAGAAAATATCTATGTATGTAATTTTATCTTTAACGCTTGTCACTTTTAATTCGTACGTGTATATAACGGAACGGACGTAATAACTCATTTGTTTATAATCTTCACAGTATGTTAACATAGGTATGTTTTAAGATTTACGTATTAACATATTTGAAGAAAAATGTTAGTACTTAATTTTCATATCGGTATCATCGCAATAATATAAATATAAATATAAATATAAATATAAATATAAATATAAATATATGTGTGTGTGTGTGTATGTACATATATTATAAGAAACACGAAGGATGTTGACACTAATTAGGTACTTAATTTGCAGAGTCGTATTATTATCGTATAAGATATCATATTCTATAAAGAGAGAGAGAGAGAGAGAGAGAGAGAGAGAGAGAGAGAGAGAGAGAAATAGAGATATAAAGGAATGTAAGAAGGAAATAAAATACAGAATTGTTCGAAGAAAAATGATTATCTTGAGAGTTGAATTAATACGTTCGATGTCAAGTATATACATATGTAGGTATGTACGCCGTCGCTTTTATTATTCATCTTTAATAAGGCCATAAGTCTTTTCTTAATTATGTACCTACCTATCTGCGTATCTCGAATAGAGTTTCGTTCTATCTCGTTCGTCTTGGTCTCATTTAAAATCATTTTCTAAATGTATCTCAACCCGTTTTATTTTTCTTTTATTATCCCGTCCTCGTCACGTGGATACTCTCATTGGGATATTCCGTTCGACGTGGCCATATATTTCTTCGAGCGAATGAAACATTAAAAGTAAAAAAAAAAAAAAAAAAAAAAAGAGAGAAAAAGAAGAAGAAGAAAAAGAGGAGGAGAAAAGGGAAAAAAAGAGTGAAAAGAGAACCTGATTAATTTACACGATCATTTGCGCTTACCGATCCGATTCGATAATCTCATAATTTAGCTCCCATCTTAAGATTTAGCAATCATTTCAATGGCTCAGACCCACCGGGATTAAATTATTCGATTTCTTCTCCGATACTGCTAATGACAAACACGATAGTTTTCGCCTATAGATTATTTTAATTTCGTCGTATCGATCATACGGCGTATTGGGAGTGGTATCGCTTAAATGATACGGCGATTCAATGTGTCTACCTTTTTATTTTTTTTTATTTATTTATTTTTTTTTTTATTCGATCCCGATGTCGTAATGACATTAGTCGATAGTTATTATCCCGTAGGTAGTTTATAATACGCTACTATTTACGAATAGACTTTATATTATTCTTTCTTTTATTATTTTTTTATTATTTCTATGAAGCAAAGTTTAAACGTCGATCATTGATATCGCCAGTATTCTGTCCTGTCAAATTTGGATTTTTATTTTATAAATGATTCGTCGATCTTTCATCTCGTTCCTTTTCTTTTTATCACAAAATAAAATCTTTACGAGAGTATTAGTATCGACGGACACGAACGCGTTTGTTTATCTTTCTCATTAAATATATGTCGCGTTAATTTTATAAAAAAAAAAAAAATAAAAAAATAAAAAGATAAAATAAAATAAAATACTCTTATTTCGTTCATTCTTCTCTTTTTTTTTCCCCCTTACTCTCTCTTTCTCTTTTACACAAAAACATCCTTCGATGGTGTAAAAAGATATGCCCCGTGAACACTGGTATCCTGGTCCTGTGACAAGTTTTGACAGTCTGCGACGGCTCATCCGATCTTAGGATTAGTTTAAGCTTAGAACAGGTCCGACACGTAGGAATTTCAGGAAGAAAATAGAAAAGAAAGAGGGGAAACAAAAAAAGGAAGCCGAGGAATAAACGTCGAGTCCGTCAATACCTTCGGGATTTTTTCTAATCTTTTTCACTTCGTCTTCTTCTTATTCATCATCATCATCATCTTCTTCTTCTTCTTCATCTTCATCTTCACTTCGTCGTCACCTTTTTTTCTATCACGTTTCGTACCTCCTTACCATTTTTCAATCTATTCCTATCTTAGTTTTCTTTATGTAGGATAGAATAAGAAAGAAAGAGAGAGAGAGAGAGAGAGAGAGAGAGAGAGAGAGAGAGAACAAATTCTTTTTCTATACGTAAAAATTGAAATCGCGTTGTTTTACACGCGTTCATAATCCATTTATCTAAATCCTCTTTGACTTGTTACTCTGCATTGTACGATAAACGGATAAACGTCTCAAGTGATTTACGAGATAGATAGATCGATAGATAGATAAATATAAATATATATATATATATATATATATATATATATATATATATATATATATATTTATATAGAGAGAGAACAAGAAAAAAGGAAAGAAATGAAAAGCAATAAAATGTTACTTATCCGTTCTTTGTTTGTTTTTATGCTTCTTTTTTAGCTACCTCTTTTTTTTTTTTTCGTTCCTTGAGTCTCGTTTTTCTCTCTCGATACAATAAATAAGACGTAACTTCTGTATCGTTCGATCGATCGATAATTATCGATTACTCATAAACGTTACCACCATATACATATACGTATATCACAAAATTACCGATAACGTACCGGTAGAAAACCTTTTTTTTTTTTTTTTTATCTTTTTTTTTTCTCCTTTTGACTAATGATCTTGATCGATTATACTAATGCCGTAAACCGTTATTACACCGCAATTATGATAATTATATCGTGGCGCGGCTCGTTAACAAAGGACGACGGATCGGAATTTACGAGTCCACGTGGTTTACATTATCGATAAGGAGCCTTGTTAACAAAATTCGTTTAATCGATGGTCTCGTTTTACGTTATTACAGCTCGAAACTCTTTTCGGAGCTCGAGGGAAATCGTTGATAATCCTTGACAACACAACGGGCTAGTATAAATAATTCCTTTTAATTAACGAAACTCCTCGATAATATCCTCTCTCTTTCATTTCTCTTTCTCTCTCTCTCTCTCTCTCTCTCTCTCTCTCTCTCTCTTTCATTCTTTCCTTCTATCGTAATTTCGTGATTATCGTTGCCGCGCTTACGAGAATCGAGAA
Organism: Dolichovespula saxonica; assembly: GCA_911387935.1. Lineage (NCBI taxonomy): Eukaryota > Metazoa > Arthropoda > Insecta > Hymenoptera > Vespidae > Dolichovespula > Dolichovespula saxonica. Next base: position 7,436,408 of record OU427001.1, read on the forward strand.
TAATTTATTTGCTCATTTAAGGTACGTGTTGTAGATGTAATTAGGAAACAGTGAATTTTCTTTTATATGTTATCCCATGTGGGGGAGGAAGCAAACTCGTGAAAAACATCGTAATTGGACGACCGCGTAGAACTTTGCGTGAAAGCGTGCAATAAAGTGATGCCAGATAAGGTGGATTCGTTTTTGTCGAATTGCCACTCACAAGAAACGCGTTTCGTCCTATCAATTAACGATACACGACACGAAAAGCCACTCGGATAGGATTTTTACTTTCATTCTTTGTTTCCTTTTTTTCGTCTTCTTCTTCTTCTTTTTCTTTTTTTCTCGAAGATAAAAAAAAAAAAGATCAATCCATCGCGATTTTGAAATATGTATTTCTTTCTTCCTATACGTTCCGTCGTCTATTCAAATTCATCGTCGAAACATTGAATTGATTACTTCTGAATTTATACCCTCTCTCTCTTTTTTCTCTCTTTGACGCAAAACGCAAATTTAATATCGGTAAATAAAAGTACATACGTACTTGACATAATTCTAACGTGACGTTAAATTTTTATTTATATATTTATTTTATATATATATATATATTTATTTATTTTTTTTATTGGAAAACATTCACGATCGATTTAATTAAATCGTTAAGACGATGTAAAAATTTGATTAAAAAGAAAAAAAAAAAAAGAAAGCAGAAGAGAAGAGAAGGGAAGAGAAGAAAAAAAAATAATTACATCACAGTCCATAGTGTTAAATCATATTGTGAAATCATTTTACAAATATGAATATACATACGTTTATATAGAAATGGGATTATATAACACGTTCGTTAACATAATTGGATATCAGATGAGTTAAATTTTCTGTACGACAGGAGGTGTATGCGCGCGCGTGTTCATTTTCGATCATTTCTTCTCTCTCTTTCTCTATTCGTGTTATGTCGATAAAAAAAAAAATATATATATATATATATATATATATATATATATATGTATATATATAAAATTGAAGGCTCACAACGTGTCGTTATCGACAATGAATTTGTTTAACGAGCATTCCTTCCTTCCTATCTCGTTCATTTAAACGTACGTACGCACACAAACTTAACGATTCACGTCTAAATACAGTGTTAAAGGGCAATTAGTCGAAAAGCGGCAATTTGCTTTACATTTTCGTCCAGTTAAACGCACTCGTTATTCAATAGAACGATAGATAAAACGTTAACGAGAGTAAATATTAGCTATCTCTTTATTGTTTAATCGTTATCAAAAGAATATCTATTTATCCATTTTATCTATGTATCTATCCTTCTTCCATCCATCCATCCATCCATACATCCATCCATACATCCATCCATACATCTAATCTCAAACCATTTATTAATTATACCAGGTAAAACGTCTTACTCCGGTTCGATAATCAAAGAATTCCATTAAAATATTAAACCAAACGTTATTTCCATAAATAATAGATAAGATATTAATGACATTTCATTGATAATTACAAAACGTTTTGAATGGTAACGGTTGAATGGTATCGCTTGAATCTTTTTAATTAACAAAATTATATATACGCATTGTGGTATGTGTATATATATATATATATATATATATATATATATATATATATGCAAATTTTTTTTTCTCTCTCTCATTGTTTTAATTGGAACGGAATGATAGAATAACAAACGAGAAGTATTTCTTTTAATTATACTTCGTATATTTACCTCGATAGAAATTAATCATCGAGTTGACGGGAGAAAGAACGTCACATTGAACTTAACGTTAATTTCACAGACTAGAACAGAGTATTTTTACCTATATAAATTTTTGCGTAAACACACGACGTTTTAATTACCACGAAGAAAACGGTATCGGAGGAATTTAAAGATGAAATTCTATTCCACGTACACACACACACACACACACGCGCGCGCGCGCACACACACACCTTTCCCTCATACCCTTATACGCACACATACACGCATAGACACACGTCATTCGAAAATGTACATAATACATACGTATAACTCTATGTATGCAAATGTATGTGAGAGTAAGATGGAAAGTAACCTTTTGTGTATATATATATATAATTATATTTTATATATATATATATATATATATATATATATACATATCTAAGTACGTACGTATATCCATCTTTGTATAGGTAATAAAAAGACATTATAGTCCTGTTGGAGTGCGTCGTGGCTGGTAATCAACATAATTAATTCCTCGACGAGCTCGTCGACGCGCGCAATTAAAATCATACTTTAATGATTCGCAAAAACTTGTTTTGTTACAAATGGACGCCAGCGCGCGTCCTTATCTTGCGACCTAATTATACTCGCTCTCAGCCACGCGGCGCGAAACATGTTCAGGAAAAAAGTATTACACACACACACACACACTTATATATATATACTATGGTATTATACATCCTTCTCTATTTTCTCTCTCTCTCTCTCTCTCTCTCTCTCTCTCTCTCTCTCTCTCTCACTCATTCTTTTAACGCTTATTCGACTTCCTCTAAGCTTTTCTCTTTCTTCCTTTCTCTATTTCTCTCTCCATCTCTCTTTCTCCCCGATCCATCATTATTCCTTTTCACCCATCGGCTTTTCCACGTATGGACGAATAGGAACGTTTCACTTGAAAAATTTTCAAAGAAAAAAGAAATCCCCACGAATTCCGTAACTTTAACGACCGAGTCACGAGGGACTGTTAAACGCTCCAAATAATCCTCTCCCCGAAAAGGAATCACGAATCATTCCCATTTCTCTTCTTCCACTCGATTGGATGTTTACTTTTTTTCTTTTTTTTTTTTTTTTCTTTTTTTTTAAGAAAGAAAGAAACAGAAAATGACAACACGAACGAAAACAAAAAGGAACATTATTTTCCGCGAGATCTTCGATATCGCGAAGGAAGATTAGAAAAAAGGAAAAAGAATAGAAAAGATAAAAGAACGATGGTGTATCAAATTGCTTGAAACAATGTGAACTTCGAGACGAGGAGAACGGGGAACAGAAAATCGAGAGAGAGAGAGAGAGAGAGAGAGAGGGAGAGAGAGAGAAATAGATAGATGGATAGATAGAGAAAGAGAAGGAGAGAAAGAGAAAGAGAGAGAGAGAGAGAGAGAGAGAGAGAGAGAGAAAGATAGAAGAGGATCAGTTGTTTTCCGTTTGAGCAGCTGTTAATTGGCAGTGACTAATTACGACACGCTATCGGCCAAGTTATCGTCGGAGAGTCTCTCTCTCTCTCTCTCTCTCTCTCTCTCTCTCTTTTTCTCCCACTTATATCGTTTTCCTCTCTTTCTCGTTCTCGTTTGTGCTTCTCTCATCGAAAAGGCGGTTACGTTTTCATCTCGTTCGAACGGCGAGATACGCTCACCGATACTCTTTAAGTGCCTTTAATTTCATTCGACGCTACAATGATAAACTTTGGCATAAATTAAATGGGATATCATCGTACTCAACTGGGTGGCGAGAAGTAACAAGTTTATTTTTCAGACCCCATATATATATATATATATATATATATATATATATATATGTTTATGTATGTATATAATATATTTCGAACTTCTTCTCTCTTCACGATTCTTTACTCGAGTCCATTTTATCGTTCATCTATTAGATTTTTATTATTCTCTCTCTCTCTCTCTCTCTCTCTCTCTCTCTCTCTCTCTCTCTCTCTCTCTCTCTCTCTCTCTTTCACTCCCTTTGTCGACCTTCGATTGGAAAAATCAAAGGATTTTTCCTCTTCTTTATCATCAAAAAAAAAAAAAAAAAAGAAAAAGAAGAAAAAATAATAAAAAGAAAGAAAAGAAAGAAACACGTTTCTGCTCGATCGAATTTTTGATTATTAATTAAGCAATTCGTTAATATCTCGATGGTAGGAATTTATTTTTCATATCGGTAAATTATAATGAACGTGTGCTTGTACAGCTGTACAATCTATTTTTAATTTTATATCAAATAATCTCTCGAACGTAGCGTATTTAAGAATTGAATATATTGTTGTTAAAAAAAAGAAAAGAAATAATAATAATAATAATAATAATAATAATGCAAAATAAAACGAAATGGGAAGGGAAAAGAGAACTGAAGAAACAAAAAATAATAAATATTCCCGAACGATTCCCTTTCGAATTTAATGGACGTGTTTTAAAGTGTCGTTCGAATAAGTGGGATAAATAATCGAATGGAATGAAGGAAATAAAAGAAGAAAGAAAGAAAAAGAACGAAAAAAAAAAGAAAGAAAGAAAGAAAACAAGATATAAGAAACAAGAAGAAAGAATGAAAGATAAATGAATTCACTCCCTCGTTTTCCAGTTTACTCTATCTAATAAATATATTTAACGACGTTGTACGTACACGTTCTATGTACTCGTGGATCGCGATCGATGGGATCGATCGGCCGATCGAGGAAGTGGTCCCGTTTTCAAGCGCACAACACAAATCGCATTGTCGATTCGTTATCGGAGTATAAAAGAACAAAAAAAAAAAAAAAGAAAAAGAAAAAAAAAGGCAACCGCGGTTGGTCTAATTAGAACGGTGGCGCCTTCGTTAGAAGTCGGAGAATCGACTTTTCTCGAATAGGAAAACAATGACACGATGACTAATCGCCCTCAACCCCCTCCACCCCTCTCTCTCTCTCCCCTTCCTACTACCACCGCGCTCTATCTTATTCCCTCTTTCACTTCGTGCGTGTTTGTGAGAGAGCGCGCGCGCGCGCTCGCGTTTTTTTTTCTTTCCGTTCCCTCTGATTTTTTTTTTTTTTTTTTTTTAAATCTCGTAAATAACGGCGGCGGTCGAACAGAAAGGCTCGCTTTCATGCAAATCCATGCGAATGGGAAATAAGACGTATAATTGGGTCGGAAAAGTCGGTAAAATCTTGAGAGCTCTAATTTATAATTATCGGAGAAAAGATGGCGCGGTTAAATTGGTCGTTTTCGAAAGAGAGATAAAGAGAAAAGGATGAATTAGAAAGGAAAAAAAAGAGGAGGAGGAGTATGCTTTTCGCGTTCTTGGTCGTAAACGAAAGTGGAACTCGTTTTTCTGTCTGCCACGCCCTGGCGACGATCTTAGTTTCGGTCTCCTCGAAAACGAAATTTGACCGTTTCGTCTGCAAAAGTCCCGAGGATTAATCGTCGAACCTTTTCAAAGACTCGAACCTAAAAAACGAGAGAGAGAGAGAGAGAGAGAGAGAGAGAGAGAGAGATTTTTCCGAGCTTTTATCTTCTGTCTTGTTTTTTTCCTCTCTCTCTCTCTCTCTCTCTTTATTTTTTTTCTCTCTCATTTTTCCTTCTTTTCACCCCCCTTTCCCTTTTCCTCAATTAAAGAACATTTTGCAATTTGTTACTTTTTTATCTATGTTTGTAGGTAATTTGTTCCCTCTTTTTTTTTCTCTCTCTCTCTCTCTTTTTCTTTTTCTTTTTTACTGGTCAACACGAACGTGTGTCCTTGATTCCATTGATAATTGTAAGTGTAATATTAAATGTTCATTAATGAATGATATAATTATAAATTTATATATTCGTCGATAATAAATATATCACGTTTGGATAAAAATAAAAGTAATAATTTTATTATATTGAAATTACTCTCTCTCTCTCTCTCTCTCTCTCTCTCTCTCTCTCTCTCTCTCTCTCTCTCTCTATCATTAAAATTTATTTATATATGTATATATGTATCGTCCTAAATAATATTATTATCTGCCGTATAGAAAAAAAGAAAGAAAAACGTTCGTCGAAATTTATCCAAAATTTTTGAATGACCCGAATTGTTACGATTCATGAATTATGAATGATATCACGTGTTAAACCGCTGGTCTACGTGCGTATGTAATTAAAATTATCTTCGCCGTTTTAAGTATTGATTTAATAATAATGTTTATTACATAACCCGCCCGTCAACTATGCACATTATATCGGTCGCAACAATGAATGCGCACGAATATTTTCACGATATCGATCGACGAATTTCCGATAATATAAATTATCTTTGTTTGCTTCGTATTTATATAAAAAAAAAAAAAAAAGAGAGAAGAAGAAAAGCAGTAAAAAAGAACAAAAGGAAAAATTATTATCAGCGTACAACCACCCAAATATCCATTCATTTAAAATTTATTCCACGTCGCATCGCATTATTCACGTTAACTGCGATACGATGATATTAACAAAAATAAATAAATAAATAAAATAAATAATAATAATAATAATAATAATAAAAAAATATTCTGTAAACAATACCCAATGTAATAATAACGGCGACGAATGATGACGATGAGTACGATACGATAATCGATTTAATCGAGATATTAATCAATGAGAGCGCGTTTGCCGATCCAGTTTGTCCTGTAATTTAACGGGATCGTACAGCACTTTAATGCCGACCTCCTCCTTCTCTTTCTCTCTCTCTCTCTCTCTCTCTCTCTCTCTCTCTCTTTATTCCGTCCTCCTTCCCCGCCCTATCCCTTATATACTCTACTCTATATCGATAGGGAACAGTACGTGAATACACTCATTGTGTCGTATAAATAAGTGTTGGTGAATCGTCACTGGGACTGTTATCGCGGTCATATCTCTTTCGGTGTGCGTTCGTTCGTGCACTCCGATTATGTATAAACTTGCGAGCTATTCCCGGTCAAAGTTCGAGAATCTTTCTTTAATTACAACCGATTCGATAACGTTGGGGAGAAAGATTTATTATTATTTATTTTTTCTTTATTTTTTTGAATTTTTATTGGGACTTCGTTCTCTTCGTTCTCTCTCTCTCTCTTTCTCTCTCTCTCTCTCTTTCTTCTTTCTGTTCTACTCTACTCTTGAATTCGAACATAGTCTCTTATGTGTCGTTTCTATAATTGATTTGGTCGTTCGTGTCATTACATATGTACGTGAACGAGCGAGCGTATGTGTGTGTGCGCGTGTGTGTGCTTGCGTGCGTTTTCGTACGTGTACGCGCGTGTGTATCAAAACTTTGTCACTCGCTCGTGATTAATTAATTATCAACTCGTTACGAGTTAGCGATATCGATCGAGTAAAGTTCGACGTTGATCGATGTTTTTCGATATTTCGATCGCTACTATGTTGAGTGCTTATCGAATATAATGGAATTTATGCTGTTTATAATATGAAACGTTTTTTTAACATCATTTTTATTATCGTCATACTGATATGTATGAATAATAATAATAATAATAATAATAATAATAATAATAATAATAATAATAATAATAATAATAATAATCATAATCATAATCATCATCATAATAATAACAGTAATAATAATAATACGAATAAATAATAAATTGTATGTGCGTATATAAATACGTCCAATGAACAATAATATATATTTATATATATATATATATATATATATATATATATATATATATATATATATATATATAAATAGGTAAACATAACTAGAAGTAATGTGTGTATGAATACGTTCCCCATCTTATGTATTTATAAGAGAAAATCTATGATCACGAGGATGTTCTTATATCGCTATCAGTGTTCATAAACGATTATTACCAGTGACGCTCGCTATCAAATTAAGGATTTGATGGATAGCTCTCTCTTCAAGTTAAACATATCGGATGAGTTAACCGAGTCAGAAGTCAAGAACGTTAAAGGAGATTCGTTTCGTTCCATTAGAGAACGATAGAAAGAGAGAGAGAGAGAGAGAGAGAGAAACTCGTTTTATAGGATATTCACCGATCGTCTACCAAATCGGTCGTTGATTTAATCGCAGATGGGATACGTACTGTCAACTACGTGATACGTCCTTAAATCAGATACGACAATAATACTAGGGTCTCTCTCTCTCTCTCTCTCTCTTTCTTTCTCTTTCATTTTCTTTCTTTTTCTCTCTCTTTCTTTGGCCACGTTTCATCCTCCATTGTACTTACTCGTCACTCTCGATTCGCATGGTCGATCTTGCGTGAAGTCCTGATTAAAAGTGTAACGCTTAGAAATTATCTACAAACCTTTCAGATCCCATGGCTCTCTAACACTGTTCCTCAACCCTCAACCCTATATATATATATTATTCCCCATAAAGAGTTGTTAATTAGATTGAAAGGAGATCGTTCGTTTGTTTGGCTGTTCCCCTTCCCATCCATTTTCTTCAGTCACGTTCGCATTATGTTCGTATCGTATTATCATCGCGTTCATACGTACACGTCGGGTTAAACGATATTATTACGAAGAATTTATTTTTTTTTCTCTCTCTCTCTCTCTCTTTAACTGAAATTACATCGCCTTCTTCCAACAGCTCACGGATCTCGATGTATCTCGATAGATCTCGAAAGGAATTTGCGAGGAAGAAATTTTTTTTGCTTATTTTGTTTTTATTTTTTTTTATTATTTTATCTTATTTCTTTTCTCTTTGTTCGTAGAATCGTAGAATAAAATTATCTCTCTGGGATCGTCATCGTCAAAAATGTCTATGACGTTTCCATCGATCGTTTCTTATTTTTTCTCCTTGGCCTGGAAAAAAATTTGTTTCTTAAAAAAGATTACAAAGAGATATTCTACGAAATTTGATATTGAGTGTATATTAAAAAAAAAAAAAAAGAAAGAAAAAAAAAGTGATATCAGATATACACGCATAAGTGAGCAAATGTGTGTGTGTGTGTTTGTGTGTGTGTGTGTATGTATGTGTATATCTAAGAAATTAAAGTGGAAAATTTATTCGATAATGTCGTGTCAAATTAAACTTGATTTCGGAAGTTTTTATTGAATTAGAAGGTCGTTTGAAAATCGCAGCTGCTGGCTGAGTGTACGGAATACGATGACTTCATTCCTTTTGGGCGGGCGGTGGGGGGCGGGGTTCCCTGTCGATTTTCATTAACCGTATGGTCACGGAATCGCGTGTTTAAAGGCACTCTGAAATCTGAAAAGAGCATGAAACAGAAAGTCTGTAATAATCTTTATAATCATTTACGAGCGTAATTCGCACACGAGAAAATTTAATCTAGGAAAGAACATTATTACGTGCCCGCGAAATAATTTTCACGTATCGAAAAAAGATACAAGCAATCCCTTATAACGTCCAACGATCTTTACAATTCGATAAACTACACCGAGTGAAATAATTTCCAATCGACAATGATATTAATAGTTTCGAGAATACGAATAGCAATCGATCACGTCTATCATTAATTATTACAATAGCGAATAATAAAGATGACTATTAAAAATACGATCGATATAATTTAATTCATAATTTAATAATAATTCAAACGATATCACGTTTAATCATAACGTATTACGTAACTATCGGTGTATATAAAAATTATCTAATTACGATAAGAATTTCACACAACGTACGACATTAACTATGCTATAGGACTTACGGGTTGGGTGCACGAAAAATAAAAAAATAAAAAAAAAAAAAAAAAAAAGAAAAATTATATTCGAAGCGTAGATAGCGTGAACTTTTAACGTGCGATAATATAATTTAATATAATGCCAAGTCATTCGAAGAAGAAGAAAAAGAAGAAGAAGAAGAAGAAGCATCGTAGAAGAGTAAACAAAATGCCGATGCCGAGAGGAGGTACTGGTCGAGAAGGGTCGAACAGCTGACAATAAGAGTCAGAACGAGGAAAGAAGGAAGAAAGGGAGAACGATTAACGTTTCTCTTCGAATACTCCTAACACTCCGAGCGTATCTTATACCTGGCCGAAAATTGTATTGGAATCTTTAGTTTTGGGGAACTAACCAGGGGTGTCTATTAAATCTACTATATATATATATATATATATATATATATATATATATATATATATATATATACGCACACACATATATAGGAGAAAATTTTCGAAAGGAACTTTTTTCACGGTAGAGAAGGGATAATTTTGTGCGCGGTGACTTCTGAGATGTGAAACTACGAGTAGAAAGATACGAGGGGGAAAAAAATCGAAGTTAAGTTTAAAAATGATCTTAGTGTTAGTAAAAGGCATGTCCCAAACATTTCGAGATGACGATCTACCGAAGGAGAAAAAAAAAAAGAAAGAAAGATCTCTAACTACCCGGGGCAGGGTGTCTCCTTATATTGTTCGGCGAATGTTCTCAAAAGGGAAAAAAAGAAAAAAGAAGAAGAAGAAGAAACGAATAGACCCCATAGATTTTTCGTAAAAATATCCAATGCTAATTATAGGTTAGTGTCCGGTTTCCCTTCGCGATTGTTTCGAACGTGTCAGTCCCTTGTTTGCGGCTTGTTAAAGGGCTCCTCCTTTTTCCTTTTTCATCCTTCTCTCTCTCTCTCTCTCTCTCTCTCTCTCTCTCTCTCTTTCTTTTCCTTTTTTATCTTTCTCTATCTTTACGTTTACGCGAACAGATTTAATTCCATCCATGTACGAGGACTAACGATTATCTGATACAAATCTAATAATTCAATTCGTTTCTGTTTACGTTACGTTTCTCTTCGTGTCGTTCTACTTTAATTTTTAAATCGATCATCGTTTAATCAATCAAGATGATCTCTAAAAATATTTTCCATCCACCGTCTTGGTACGATATTATCTACGAAGAGAGGATGCTGATCGCTGCAAGCGAAAGAAATAAGGAAAGTATAATAAGACAGACCGTGTGTCATTTATAACTGCCTACTAATTTGTAGTATATATATATATATATATATATGTATATATATATATATATATATATATATATATATATTTATATATATATATATAACCGTCACGTACTACACACGCGAGGTCTCAACTCGAAAATCACGGCTCAAGTGTGTATTATTTACCTGCCTTAGGGTTGGCTCCTCCGAACGATTCAGGATGATCTTTGGTTGCCCTTTTACTCAGGGCCGCGCGCGCATCGTCGGTAATTCGAAAAAGATTTCTCTCTGTCTCTCTCTCTCTTTATTTTCTTTTTTGTTTTCTAATTTCAACGATCGTCCAAGTTTTCCATTCTCATCGATATTTGGAGAGATCGAAAGAAAAACAAAAAGAGAAAGAGAGATCGCTGTGACGAACAAATCGTAACGATCGTCGATATATTAATTCTTTCGGTTCTTCCTTTCTTCGAAAAAAATATTCTAAAAAAAAAAAAAAGAAAATGGCGAAGAAATTCCTTTCCACCATTTTGTTTTTTTCTCCTTCTTTTCTTTTTTTTTTTTTTTCTTTAACAGATTCATATCGAATAAAATTCTAAATCCACCGAATAATGTACGTCGTTATTAAAGTAATTTTGTCGTACGATAATTACCTTTACGAATGAGATTTAAGAAATGAGGATCCAAGATAATACGGCCCTGAGATGTTTTCATCGTCATCGGTATCTCCGTGGGTCCATTAGTAGGTCCGCGGTGTTGGTGGTAGTTTCTCATTGGCCTTTTGCGTGCCCCCACCCCCTCCACCACCCGACACCATTCGAAAAGGTAAGAATCCAAGCTGCGGAATTGAGGCAGTCGAGTGATGCGACGCGGCACTGAGCCGTGTGTTCGTTCGTTCACTCATATAAGAACGAGAAATATAGAGAAAGAGAGAGAGAGAGAGAGAGAGAGAGAGAGAGAGAGACAGAGAGAGAGACAGATAGATAGAAAGAGAGAGAGAGAGAGAGAGATACAGGCGGCGGATTTATGAATTGCCCAAATAATTTATTAAGCGTAATTTTCAATGGGGCCCAAATTGAATCTGATTTAAGTACAATGCTGTATTGTGCTCGTCTCGGACCAAGCTCGGCTCGGTTAGAATGCAAGGCTTGATTCGAGAAACCCAAGGAGGACCTAAGAGAAGGTGCTAACTAGTCTCCGAACGGCCCTCGGCTTCTCTTTCTTCTCTTTTCTCGACTTGGACACCATCTCTCTCTCTCTCTCTCTCTCTCTCTCTCTCTCTCTTTCTCTTTTTCTGTCCCTTTCTATCTATCTATCTATCTATCTCTTTCCTCTCTCTCTACCTCGAAAGGTTTTATCTTCCTGCATCGTCGCGATACTCATATAAGTGTTGCGAGGAGCCTTTGATTTTCCTTAACCCTCCCGCCCCCTCTCTTCCTCCTCTTCTACCTCCCTCTTATCTCTCTCTCTCTCTCTCTCTCTAACCCTCCCCCCTTCCTCAACCCCCTCCCCTCACCGTCTTTTTCTTTTTCTTTCGCTCGGCCTGACGTCAGCACGAATACGCGTCAAGAAGAATGCCCTTTGATTGGCCCCTCGCGTGTCCCTATCAATGGCTAATGAGATAATAACCTTGGCGAGTTGGTACCGCTTTAATTGGGCCCAACGAATCGATCTGATCTGAGAATACGAAGCGAGTGAAAAAAAAAAAGAAAATAATAAAGAAAAGAAAAATAAATAAATCGTTGATAGAAGAAAATCGATCATAGATCCGAAAGACGATATTCTTATCTATTTTGAGGATCAATCGATTGTTGAATTTTTTGATCGTAATATACGCGTTTAAAAATGGAAAACAAATCGAATTTTCTTGATTCGATATATTCCAATCGACGTTCGTCTATAACGATATCTATATTCGCGTGAACGTAATACAAAAAAAAAAAAAAATCATAAACGGGTGGGTGGAGGTGGGGGGGGGGGAGGGGGGAGGGGGGAATAAAAATCATCGATGCCGCAGCCGTACTCGTCTAATTACCATAGAAAAGTGGTATCAATTGAAATATTTTCTTAGAATGGCGAGCAACACGATTTCCGATGATCGAAAGTTCATCGACGAGGATCTCGGTTGAAAGGGGTGACTGAGCCGTTTAGCGCCACGTTGGGTGTCCCACGTGATGCGGGGGATCGCACAATGACTCCAAATTGCCGGTGCCTGTTCACAATCGTGACCGGTATCACATTCTAACACAAATACATAGGCATATATATATATATGTATATGTATATGTATATGTATACGTATGTATGTATGTGTGTATGTATACATGCATTATAAATCGAGACGTTCAGTTAAGTTCGCAACGCTTTGAGAAGGCAAGAGAAGAGACCTCCGAGACTTTGATTTTAATTATGTCGGAACGACGTAAACTGTAAATTACTTTGGAACATAAACTTGCCGTCCGAGGATAAAATCCGCGAGAATTTCTCGCGAGCCCAGAATATACGTTGAACGCGTTTTACGCGAGAGAGAGAGAGAGAGAGAGAGAGAGAGAGAGAGAGAGAGAGAGAGAGAGAGAGAGAGAGACAATATCCATTCACGGAAGGCTTCTGGAGTTGTTTTGCGGAGGCGTACTGCGTGTCGAGCCGATAATACTGTAGCAAAGATTTTGAATCAACATCAGGAGCCTCGAATCACTCGTTTGCTTTTAATAATAATAATAATAATAATAATAATAATAATAATAATAATAATAATAATAATAATAATAATAATAATGAAAGGAAGAAAAAGAGAAGGAACAAATGGTCGTACAGTACTGTCGACCAGTTTGACGAACTTCAAGAACGTAAGGAGTAATAATAAAAACAAAAAAAAAATAAATAAATAAATAAAAAGAAACAAAAGTAAAAACATGTACGAGACCGAATAACTCGTTACAAAAGATAAAATTGAAAAGAAAAATACGCGTACGTATATTTATATATAGAACGAGGATTAATTAATAATACTTAAAGGGAAGACTTGGAATAATATTCGAAGGTCAATCTCGAGTTCAATGGGCGAAAAGGGATTCTTCGTGGCATTTGCAACATTCTCGAACGTCCTCGATCACGAGATTCTGCGTGTGGCCCTTCGGCTTTTCGAGAGAAAAAGAAAAATAGACTAAAAGGAAAGGGAGAGCGAGAGAGAGAGAGAGAGAGAGAGAGAGAGAGAGAGAGAGAGAGTGAAAAAGAGCCGAGGGGTGGCGATGGTAACGGCGACCATGGTGGTGATGGTGATGGTGATGGTGGTGGCGATGGTGGTGGTGGTGGTTGAAGGGAGGCGAAGAGGAAGGAAAAAAGAAGAGACTGTTTGTACTCGGAGAGACACATTTATGGCCCAATCAACAGTGTATTCAAACATAGTCACACCTTCTCTTGCTTTGGCCCGACGTAAGTACAGGCCAGGTGAAAAGCGTCATTCACGAGCGAAAAAGTTCACGCGCGGGAGCAATCGAGCGTGTTTCTATGCGGCGACGAATCAAAAAGAAGAAAAAAAAAAAAAGAAAAAGAAAGAATTCCTCCAACGATATCGCGTTATTTACGTATTAAAATATCAATGGAAACTTGCCGTTACCGAGTTTATCTTCAATATTAACTTCAATCGAACGAACTTAACTTGGCGACGATATAGTCGCGATTAAATTTGAAATTGCCGGTATCGTGGCTGATTTCTTTTCTTCTCTCTCTCTCTCTCTCTCTCTCTTTATTTTGTTCCCTTTTTTCTTCCTTTCTTTCTTTTTTCTCCCTTAGGTTTTCTTTTCAAGAAAATTCGAAGGACTATTTACGAAATTTCCCGAACGATTCTACGATAGAGGAAGAAAGTGGTGAGAAAAAGAGAGTGTACGTGTGCGTTCGAGAGAGAAAGAGAGAGAGAGAGAGAGAGAATGAGATCGATCATCTTAACACACGAGGTTTTTAAAAGCAGCTGTACCTGACTCTCTTCTTTTGGACTCCTTTGGCTCCTTTTCAATGGACCGCCGCGAGAGAACGCGCGTCGCACATTTTTCTACCCACGCGTTTGGCCAGGCGGACTCGGGCGCACTCATGCGCCTCCTCTCAAGATTTTCGTCGACTATTTGGAGCGCAGTGACACTTCGTCCATCGAGATTCCTCTCTTCGTACCACCACCGATCGATCTTTCGCGTTTCCTTTTTTAAAAATGATTCCCTTCGAGATTCGCTATATTCGCCAATGAGAATTCTAACCATTCGACAAACACGATCGACAGCGATCCATTTTATTTTCTATATCGTTCGTTAAATCAATTATATATTATTTTAATCCATGCAACGACGAACGTCATTCGAATCGTTCCTAGTTGTTTATTTATTTATATATTTATTTATTTGTTTGTTTACTCTCGTTTTTCATTTAGTTTTATCGTCATTACAATTATTATCTTTGAATTTCCATGAATAATCAATTTTCGATCAGAATCGACGGTGATGCATTTTATTTTCTATATCGTTCGTAGATCAATTGTGTGTTACTTCAATCTATGCAATGACTAATGTCATTCGGATCGTTACGGGTTATTTATTTATTTATTTATTTTTGTTTTTCATTTAGTTTCATCGTCATTATAATTATCTTCAATTTCCATGAATAATCAATTTTCGATCCCAATCGACAGCGATACATTTTATTTTCTATATCGTTCGAAAATCATTTATATTTTACTTCATCGCGTACACTGATTAATATCATTCGGATCGTACTGGTTATTTCTTTTTTTTTTCCTTTTCGTTTTATCATCATCATCATCATCATCATCATCATCATCAATATCTTTAATTTCCATGAACATTAATTTCCGATTCCATGGACGTCGATCCATTTTATATTTGGTATATCATTCGAAAATCATTTATATGCATTATATTTTGTCTGTGCACGATGGTAAATGTCATTCGTATCGATTTGTAAATTTCTGTTTCTTTCTTTTTTTTTTTTTCTTTCTTTTTAATCATTATCGAAACCAAAATTTTTAACATAATCATTAAACGGTGTGTACTCACGCGTGTGAATGCGCGCGCCCGTACATTCGTCGTTGAATTTTTATTAAATAAAATTTCAATCGTTCGAAAATAACGCGTATCTAATAAGAGAAAGAGAAAGAAGAGAAAGAAAAGAAAAATTTTTCAAGAACGAAAAGAAAGGAAAAGAAAGTTAAAAAGAAAAGAAAAAAGAGGAAAGGAAAAAGAGACGGAGAAATAAATAGGAGAAAAGAAAGAAAATAAAAAAAAAAAGGAAGAAAAAAAAAATAAAGCCCATTTGTATTCGATGCCCGTAGAACGAATCCCGGCAACGAATACGGCAATCAGCCGTATTCTCATCGTTCCCGTGGCCGTTACTATCCAAGAACATTTAACCGTCATTGAAAACCATAAGAACTACATCCCTTGGACGCTCTTGGAGGAGATGGTATTTTGAATACACTTTAGAATCATTTTACCAAATGCTCCATGAGTTTATGGGGATCGTGTCTCTTCTTAGCAGGAGGAGAAGAAGAAGAAGAAGAAGAAGAGAGTAAACGAAGAAGACGATGTAGAGGAAGAAGAAGGAGAAAGAGGTTGAGGAGGTTGAGGAGGTGAAGGAGGTGGAGGAGGTGAAGGAGGTGGAGGAGGTGAAGGAGGTGAAGGAGAGATTCGAAGAGAGGATCTTTAGGCACCCGCTTACAAAAGAGGATATAAAGATCGAGGGATGAGGGAGTAGGGAGAAGGAGAAAGAGAAGGAGGAGGAGGAGGAGGAGGAGGAGGAGGTGGAGGAGGTGGAGGAAAAAGAGAGCCAGGTGTCGGATCGTCCGGCACCATTACCAAACTGTATATCACTTTTAGTCGTGGACGACACCGGGCACAAGCGCGGCAACCATAGACGGCGTGTGCCTTCGTTTATATATATATATATATATATATATATATATATATATATATATATATATATGTATATGTATGTATGTATGTATGTGTATGTGTATATATGTGTACGTCTATAGGCATATATCAAACAGGCCACGTTAATTTGACTCATTAAGCCCATTTTTATGGGGATAAATTAGTTTATACTAAGCGTTTGGAAGCCGGTTTAAACGATGCCGATCGTAAGGAGTTTAATAATCCATCGGGTTAGTTCTACCGGTCCTATCATTTTTAAGGAGAGATTTTTATTTCTTCTTCCTTTTCTTTTTCTTCTTCTCCTTCTTCTTCTTTTCTTTTTTTTTTTTTTTTTCTTTTTCTTCGTCGTCGTCGTCGTCCTCGTTCTTCTTTCATTCACGCAACTGAAGATGAAAAAGACGAGGAGTTAGATTACTGTATAATCTATCATGAAACGGATCGTTAGATTACGAGTAGTATCTCGGTTAATACGATCGATTCGAAAAATTTTTTTTTCTTCTTTTCTTTTATATTTTTCTTTCTCTTTCTCTCTCTCTCTCTCTCTCGCGCGGATCGGATCGTTAGGTCTCTTATCCGTCTCTCCTGTTTTTTTATTTTTCTTTTTCTTTTTCCCCGGTTCGCTCTCATCGACTTTTTTTCTCTCATTTCTTTTTTTTTTTCTCTCTTTCTTTTGGAATTTATCAGAACGTCGTTTTGATACAACCGTGGAATGCGCTTTCTAACGCATATAACGATCGGGAAAGGTTTCAAGATTATATCTGGTATTTGATTATATAATTCCTACGTTCGATATGACGCGTTAACGTTCGAACGATTATTTATTACCAATTAATTTCTCGCATTATCGGGATTATATATTATATATACGTACGTAAATACATATATATATATGTGTGTACGTGTGCGTGTGTGTGTGTATATACATACAATATTACTATAGATTTATCTGGATAAATTCTATACGTTATTTATTTGACCATTACATAAAATATATATATATATATATATATATATATATATATATATCGATGGCAAAACTTAGGAAACCACTTTTTAAATCGTAAATTCTTTTTTTCTCTTTTAGAATTAGTCAAAAGTGTTCTGCAACAAATATACATTTTAAAACATTCTCTGGACGAGTTTACGACTGTTTCTCGGAAGTTTCTCCGAGGAACACGGTAGGTCCGAGAAGGAACGAATGAAAGAAGGAAATAAAGAAGAACGAGAGAGAGAGAGAGAGAGAGAGAGATAGAATAGAGCTTCGACACCTGCTCGAACTGCGGGTTTAGGTTGTCCGACTCAATTTCACTCTTTTCAGAATGTCGACAATCGTACCCACTCGAGAACGGTAAGCGACACCATTGGCCCCATATACTCTCGGCTATTGCTACACAAGGATTTAAACAACTTGAAATGGTTTTTCCACGGTCGCATCTCAGGCACAATGCCAAATTCGAGAATCTTTTAGAACTTTGACTTCTCCACGGCAATACCGATCCACCCATTCATCGGTTTATGCCATGGCATACCGTGCAATGAGAATGCCATGCCACCCCACGCCCCTCTTGCCCCCGTTCACCGCCACACTCCTCGTCGTACCCGCGCTCCCCGTTTACGACCCTATACGACCAACAGTATACCATAGAAAATTTCGTAGCACCGAATACGAACGGAGTATTTTATGCCATGCCGTTTCTTTCGACCACCCTCTAACCTGCCTTCATTAACCTTGACACGCTTTTGTTTTCTTTTCTTTTTTTTTCCGTCTTGTTTTCCTTTTTATTTTCATTATTTCTTTCTTTTCTTTTCTTTTCACCAAATCGCAACAAACGATCATTCGACCGACGGAGAGGACACAATTTTCTTTTTTTTCTAACGCTATTATTATCATTGTTGTTGTTATAATCGTTATTATTGTCGTTATTGTTATTATCATGATTATTTAAACGAACGTCTCCGTGAGAATCATCGCGTTTCGATAATCGAACGAATGCAGAATCTTTAGGGATTTTTCTATTTCATTCCATTATATTTCCTCTTCTTTTATTTACCTGAGTAACAAAATTATCGTACGAACGATATCAACAAATGTATTAAGAGTCATCATATCGTCGTCGTCGTTGTCCTCGTCGTCATTATAAATCGTTTTTCAAGATTCTTAAGGTATAGATTTTCTATGGTACGTCATTGTAAATATTCTGGTTTCGTAATGGAACCTAAAGAAAAATAGAGGGGCGGGAGGAAAAATGATTTTCAGACGGTAGAAGCGATCGTTTGTGGGATCGTTGAAAAAAAGAAAGAATTGCAAAAAGAAAAAGAAAAAGAAGAAGAAGAAGAAGAAGAAGAAAATCTAACTGGCGATAACTTTTGACTCAGGCCACCAAATTGTTCGATTGTCCGTCTCGAGTGGTTCCTCTATTGTCGGTTGGTCGCAGCTGTTCGAACACGACTCTTAAATCGCAATTATGCGAGAACGTTCGAACCCACTATACTGGCGATGGGACATTTTCTAACGTTTCGCTCAAAAACTTTATCCTTCGTGAGGACGACAATGCACATGGAACGAATCTTTCGAAGGTAGTCTATACACTTTTATTCTTTCTCTCTCTCTCTCTCTCTCTCTATCTATCTATCTCTCTTTCTTTCTCTTCGACTCGTTTAAAGATTGTAAGATCGTCGAGGGCGTGAGGCCCAAACCAGAATCCATTTTCCAGTCCGTAACACTATTCACGAGCTATTCGAAGAATAAGAGAGTATGAAAGAAAGAGACAGAGAGACAGAGAGACAGAGAGACAGAGAGACAGAGAGACAGAGAGACAGAGAGAGAGAGAGAGAGAGAGAGAGTGCGTGCTACGTTTGCACGCGTAGATCGAGTAAACCTCGAAGATCGATTTTCTATGAGAAACAAAATGAAAAGCAACTGCGAATTGTCGATCGAATTTCTACTATAATGAATCCAACGATATTAATTTTATTAACCTCGTGGATATTTTATTAATTAATTATTGTATCTTCTCTCTCTCTCTCTCTCTTTCTTTTTATGTTTTTTTTTTACTTATTTATTTATTTATTTTTTCTAGATATTGAAGTCACTATTGTCTTAACAGAGGATATCATTATTGAGGTTTAAGATACACAAACACACGCACGCACACACACACACACACATACATCCGTTTTGTCAAACGCGAAAATTCATTACATAGAAATTGGAGAAAAGTAATCGTAGTCGTCGATCAAATTATATGTAACAAATCGTCGAAGAAATTTTATTCGTCAACAATAATCGTTCTTCGTTATTAATTTTACCATTTATTAATCATAAGTATCACTCGACGATAAAATAGATCAATTATCGATTACAGTTGGTAGACAGCGATCGTAGTTATCGAAACGACGAATAGAAAAATATCTTTTTTTTATTTTTTATTCGAAGAGATAAACGTTTTCCGATGAACGTTCAGAAAAAAGAAAAGAAAAGAAACAAGAAGAAGAAGAAGAAAAAAGAGAGAGAGAGAGAGAAGAAAAATTAATTGTCAAATTAATTATGAAAGAGGAGGTAGAGGGGTTGTCGTGAAAAAGAGAGAAAGAGAGAGATTATATATCGCTAGGGACATTAAACGAAAATGAATTCATCCGTGCGAAATGTATGTTCCTTCGATTTAAGTGACAGAGAACACTGTCCCCCGTTGGTAGTATTCACTTTCCTCATGGCATTCTATTTTTCCTCCTCGTCTTTCCTTCCTTTCTTTTTGTCTCTCTCTCTCTCTCTCTCTCTCTCTCTCTCTCTCTCTCTCTCTCTCTCTCTCTCTCCCTTTATCCTCCTCGTTCTCCACCTCCTTCGTCTTCTTTCCTCATTTCTCGTGCCTTCGTGCGCGGCTGCACGCGCGATGCTTTCGTGAAAGGAGTGAGAGAGAAAGAGAGAGTAAAAGAGAGAGAGAGAAAGAGAGAGAGAGAGAGAGAGAGAGAGAGAGAGAGAGAGAGAGAGATGAGAAGAGTCGGGTATCCCCTAATAGACCGGCTGTCTTCTTAATTGACTAGGTGGGTCGTGAGCGCGTGATGGGTCGCGCCTCCCGACTCGAAGAAATAAAACTGGCAAGATCGAGGCGATGAATCCGGTTGCCTCTTCTCCGAGAAGATCTCCTCTCTCCTTCTCTCTCTCTCTCTCGTCTTTTTAATCGCCTTAACGATTTCCTTCGACCTCCTTCGTTTATTTCCCTATTTATATATATATATATACATATACATACATATATATATCTTTTAAATATAAAAATATATATTTAATTTTATCTATATTTTTAAAAATATATCTAAAATATATCTTTTATGTTTTAATTATTTTTATTTTTTTGTTTATTTATTTATATATGTGTATATATATATATATTTTTTTTTAATTTTTTTTTCTTCATCATAACGACACCAACAATCGCCAAGATTAAGACGTCTGTCGGATCGAACGAATTCAAATTAAAATGTCTTTACGATAGTAATAATAATAATAATAATAATAATAATAATAATAATAATAATAATAGATTATAATACCGTCGATATTAAATTCTTCATATTTATCTCCTAGCTCCAAAGAACGAATTTAAAATTGGGAACGATACCGGTTACCACTGATAACGCGATTAAATCTGATCGTAAAAATGTTTACTTTCGTTGATGCGTTTCTTTTTCTTCTTTCTTTTTTTTAATTGAAACACGCAGTTAAAGAGAGCTAAGAAATTTAAAAAAAAAAATAATAATAAATATACATGTATGTGTGTACAGATCGAGTAAAAAAAAAAAGAGAGGATAATTAAAGAAAGAAAGAGATAAAGAGAGAGACAGAGAGAGGGAGAGAGAGAGAGAGAGAGAGAGAGAGAGAGAGAGAGTGATAGATATCAGAAGAGAAGAAAGTTAAGAGTTCTCGAGAGTCTATGCTAGGTCGGAGTTGGTATCCAGCGAGATGACGTATGGGAGACCACGGTGCCTTCTATTTTCGGTGGCGTTTAAGAGAGAGGGTAGAGGGAAGCCGACATGTGCTCGATATTTAGACACTGCTCGTCTTCTTCGACCGCAAACTCTCCTCTCCTCTCCTCTCATCTCATCTCATCTCATCTCATCTCATCTCTCCTCTCCTCTCATCTCCTCTTCTTGTCATGGAGTTTCGAACTTTTCGACCGTCTGTCTCTGCTCCTCCTATCCCTTATCATCTCTCTCTCTCTCTCTCTCCCTCTCTTTCTTTTTCTCGACCCCACCTCGTCCCGCCCCCGTTTCCTTTCGTCTTCCCATTCGTTCATACTTAACGCGGATATTTAGCCTCGTCGTCGTTATAAATTACGTATCATTCGCTTTCCAAACTGACAGTACGGCACGCGTATACGGAATGCGAATACTACAACCGCCGGCACATCTCTTATATTCCTATCTATCCTTTTCTATGTATTTCTCTCAGTCCGTCTGCGTCCTCCCGTTTCTCTCTTCCACCCTCGTCCACCCCCTCCACCCGTCCGTCCGTCCCTCAAGCGAGAGAACCCCAACTCGCTACGCGTCACCCCACCACACCCCTCCCCGTACACCGAAACATATGTACCTAGGCGTCACGTTCTCTCTTACGAGTGTTTTCAATGTTTTGAGAAACGGAATCACCCTTCTTGTAGCCAGAGGTGTGGTAGACGTTGAAGAAACGGATGATTAGGTCCGTATAAAAAGACCTTTTCTTTTTTTTTGACATTGAAATAATTCGATGAATATCCTCGGTTATAATTTATTTCAAATGTTCGTTCTGATCGGGTAAATTCGTGTAAATCTTTTCTTCCCTTTTACGCGACCCCACTTCTTCGCGATTATCTTTTTCTCGTTGCGGCGTAAAAAAAAAAATAAGAGAAGAAAAAATTTCGACGGGATATTAAAGTCCGAAGGTCGAGCGTCCTTCCGAGGCTTTTTTCGAGGCTAATTTCGATATAATTTTAATCGATTTTTGAGAGGAATCAAAAATATCGATCGCTCGTTTCTTTCGTTCGTTCGACATCGTATCAGAAAAAATACTAATAAGTTCGAAACTCCCTCTCCTCGTGGCAATGGACATAACGTTAACGGTATACCCGCCGTGTTCTAATTCTAAACACGTGGCCGTACCCTCTCACCCTTTCCGAGAACCATTTTACCGTCACGCTCGCGGGCACTTTACGATCCTTTTCGGATTGTCGTGCGAGATCTCCGTTCGACCCGCCCTTTTGCCAGATTTTCGCTTCCCTGATCGGCTGTCCCGATAAATGGGGATAGAAAGAGAGAAGAAAAATGAGTAGGTAGATAGGTAGGTAGGTAGGTAGGTAGGTAGATAGTTGGTAGGTGATAGTTAAGTTAATAAAGACGACGTAGATATATCGACTTTAATCGAACATACACTATCGTTCGAATACGAACAATTATTCGATCGATCGACGATGATCGAGTCGATCGATGAACGATTAAAAAAAGATCGAGATTATACCGATCGTATTTATATCAGATATCTTTAAGTAATTTCATTATTTCGAATAAGGGATTATTACGGAGATATTTTATTTTCAATATCATCATTATTACGTATCTCCGTACGTCGATAAAAAGATAAAAGAAAAAAAAAAAAAAAAACAAACAGAGAAAACAAATAAAGTGTTAGGCGAGAATGGAGTTAACGATATTATGAAGAGAAGGTTTTCAAATTATCGAAAGTCTCGGGAAAAAAAAAAAAGAAAAAAAGAGATAAATAAATAGACAAGAATAAACAAAGTTTATGTCACTTTTATGGTCCGCTAAACGGTGACACCTTCGGAGGACGTAAAAATATTCTCTCTCTCTCTCTCTCCCTTTTTTTCTCTTTATCTCTTTTGTCATAGTAAACCGTTTAGTTGTACGGGCAAAGAGGACGAAAAGGAACGACACGGAGTAGACAGAAGCGAGAACGAGGAAAAGAAGGATGGTCGCGAGGTACACAGTGGCAAGCAAGCAAGCAAGCAAGCAAGCAAGCAAGCAGTCAGCCAAGCAAGCAAGCAAGCAGTCAGGCAGTCAGGCAGGCAGTCAGGCAGTCAGGCAGGCAGGAAGGGCGGGAGGGAGGGTAAAAAATATCGTCTCGTTGCCGAGATGCCAGAACCGGGACACGCATACCTCTTAATTGGAACGCTTTGCTCCTCGGTCTAAGCGATTTCGTTCGGATTTCGAAGGAAATGGGCGTTTAAGTGAACACCGCGTAGGACCATTTACAAGGCCGAACACTTACTCAAACAAAATATCCTCGTCGCTAACCGTATTTCTCATATCCGACTTTTTCTACTGTGCTCGAGCGCGCGCGCGCGCGCGCGCGTTTGCGATGATATCGGTCATCCTCGGTGAGGATGAAAGGCATGAGGAAGAATTTTATAAAAGGAAAGAAAAAGGGAAAAACATAAAGAAACGAGAAAACAAGGAAATAAATAAATAAATAAATAAGAAACGATCGATAAGAAAAGACTCAAAAAAAAAATATATATATATATATATCAACAAATGGGAAGGATGAGAGCGAGGAGGAAAAAAAAAGAAAGCGAGAGAGGAAAGAGAAAAGCGAGGACGAGAGGAAGAAACGAAAGAAAAAAAGAAAAGAAAGGAAAGAAAGGAGAGCAAAAGGAAGAAAAGGGAAGCGTAAAAATAAAGAAAAAAGGGAAGAAAAGAAGTAGAAAAAGAGAAGGAGTCGAGCACTCTTGCAATTCTTTCTTCGTTCGCAATTTAAATTCTCCCAGACACCCTTAACCGCGTGGCCTGTAAACCGAGCAAAAAGAAATAGAGGTGGTATACGTAGAGCGAGAGAGAAAGAGAGAGAGAGAGAGAGAGAGAGAGAGAGAGACGAGGGAATGGCGAAAAAGGAGCAAATCGAGATGTCCGTCTCGCGCTTACCAAGCGACAGGAGAGCGTTCGTTTTTTGAAGTCTGTATTGCTTACAAATGTCCCGCTGTAAAAAGCGAGCAGTAGGGCTCCTAATGAGTCCGGTTGTTAAAAGTCTCTTCTATCTTTCCTTTTTCTACACCTCTCTCTCTCTCTCTCTCTCTCTCTCTCTCTCTTCCTCCTTCTCTCTCTCTTTCTCTCTCTCTCTCTCTCTCTCTCTCTCTCTCTCTCTCTCTCTCTCATTTCAAAAAAGGTTCCGAGTCTCAGCAAATATCATTGAGACACTAAGAACAGTTATCTTATTTTGAATATTTATTAATTTACAAATATGTACAACACACAAAGACACACACACACATATATATATTTTTATTTCCTTATTTTGTATATTTTATTCAGTAAACGTCGTAGGTTCGTAAAATTTTCTTCGTCTTTCGAAATATTTGTTATATTTGTCCCCGTTATGACTGCGTGATCAGAACGAAGAGAGAGAGAGAGAGAGAGAGAGAGAGAGAGAGAGAGAGAGAGAGAGAAAGAGAGAAAGAGAGAGATAAAGAGAGAGCTTGCAATTCGTACATAGTATATATATATATATATTTATATAAGTATATATATATATATATATATATATATATATATATGTATATATGTATATGTATATATATAATACGTATATGTAAGAACGCGTGCGTTTATACGTTTACGCATGCACGCACTCACGGAAAGAGGAGGCTCGACGAGGGGCCCCATGGCTCTTGATAATTAAGATGGAAATAACGAGGGGACTTGTCGAACTCGGCGAGTATAATCATTACGAGTGTGCGAGCGCGCGAAAGCTCGAAACACATGTCCCTCCCGAGGGCAACACTTCCTGTCGTTAAACGCTCGGCGAAACCGTTTGCTTCTGCTCCGCTACTTTCGCTTGCGCCTTTTTCGCTTCTCACATTTTCGTTCTCCTTCTTTCTTTTTCGTTTCCTTTTTCTTTTTCTTTTTCTTTCTTTTCTTTTTTTTTTTTTCTTTTCGTCGTTGTCGTCGTCGTCGTTTTCTTCTCCTCCTCCTCCTCCTCCTCCTCCTCCTCCTCCTCCTCCTTTCTCTTCTTTTTCTTATTTCCTGCATTACCTTATTTCATCTTTTTCACTCTTTTCTCTCTCTCTCTCTCTCTCTCTCTGGGTCTAATTATTTCCTTCGATTATATATTATATTGTTCTTGACACTTCTCATCGCATCATTTTGTTATATCATTTCTTTTTTCTGTTTCTTTTCTGTTTTTTTTTTTTTTTTTAGTCGACCGCTTTTAATCGTATTTCAACGTGAATTATTTTAAAACATTCGAGTCACTCCATTAGAAATATTACGATATTTAGATAAGATATGTATATATATATATATATATATATATATATATATATATATATATATATATAAAAATCTCACACCCCCTCATTCTTTCTCACTCTCACTCTCTGTCTCTTTAGACTCGACGAATGAAAAATGTCTACCTACGTGAAGGATTCACTAGGAATGAGAAAGGATCCCTCAAAGTAAGTACCTTCCCCTTTCTCGTACGAAACTAAGCGAGATGAAAGTTGGAATACCTACCAACGAAAAAAGAGCCACCAAAGAGTATACGTGTGTATGTGTGCGTTCGAGAGAGAAAGAAAGAAAGAAAGAGAAAGAAAGAGAGAGAGAGAGAGAGAGAGAGAGAGAGAGAGAGAGAAGAAGTGAGAAGGGGAGAGGGCAAAAGAGGGTTAAGAGGAACGACCATTCATCTCCGAAACGTCCGTGCTAAACATAGTCCTTGAAAGAAAGAGAGAGAAAGAGAGAGAGAGAGTGAGAGAAAGAGAAAGAGAAAGAGAGAGAGAGAGAGAGAGAAACTGAACGGCGGCGCGTTTTACGAGACGCGGGTTATCGCGTTCGCGAGTGCACTCTCGCGGTCGAGTGCTTCTCCGACCGATAACGCAGAACAAGAGACATTCTTTGAAGTTCTGACGGAATAATGACGAAAAACCGGAATAGTACTGTATAACCAAAAAGTCGTTCACCTCCTCCTCCTCCTTCTCCTCCTCCTCCTCCTTCTCCTCCCGTTTCTCCCGGTTTTCTCGGCCGGTTCCCGAGTCTTATACGTCCCGTCGCTTCGAGAGAAAAAAAAAAACCCCACCCACTCGCACTCCACCCATCCACCCAACTCACCAAAACTACGTATAATTTCTACACGAGTAACGTTTAACTCGTAAGAACGAACAACGGGGCATATCTTTTTGTCGGAAGGTCGAGAGGATCTTGCGAGACAACACGGCGACGACGACTTATGTCAGTAACATCGAGCTAGTCTCCTTTTTAAACTTAAATAAGTAAGAGAGTAGGTATGCGCGTAAGTAAATAAATATGTGTGTATGTATGTATGTATGTATGTATGTATGTATGTATGTTAGGAAGGAAAGCTCGTGAGACTCGTAATAAACGAATCGCGGACACTTTAGGGAGAACTCGTAACTCTCCCTTGGTAGCATAATCAAAGTCGTCCGAATATAGTCCCTTTTCTTGAAGTAAGAGTTTAACTAGGGAGATTCGTCGAAAGAAATATAATCGTGCTAAACGCTTTCCACTTTATCTCTCTCTCTCTCTCTCTCTCTTTCTATCAAAGAGATACCCATATATTTCCTCTCTTTCCTGCACGCGTAAGTAATCATCTTCTCTCTCTCTCTCTCTCTCTCTCTCTCTCTCATAAACACATTCATTGTCGTGTGCAAACATTCTTTCCTTCCTTCATACTTCTTTCGATTCCTTTTTTCAACGTCGATACGCAAGAGATATTCATTGAGATACGTCCAAGTATCGTACCTTCGAATTTTGTATTCTCTTTTTTATTTTTACTCAAGGTCGTCCATCACCCATTATCCAAAAATTCGAATTCCAGTTTTATCGGTATTTTATCGGTATTTATTGAATTTTAAGGAAACGTAGAAGGGACCCTAAGGTAAGATAAAGGCGAGCATGCGAGCACAACGCCTCTATATGTATGTTCTTTATCGATTATATAGGAAACCGAACGAATAAATATCTTTCCCGTCAGTCGTTGGTCGACGTTGACATTTGGTTTCCCTTCGGACGAACGAGAGGAGCGTACATAGCGTGCACCTAAAAACGAAAGTCCAAACGCCCTTTACTTTTGCTTTTTGTTTCATTTATTTATTTTTCTTTTCTTTTCTTTTCTTTTCTTTTTGTTTTTTTTTTCGAAAACGCATTAAGGGGACCGGTACCAGGGAACGAGCGAGAGCGCTAATTACGACATCTCGTGACAGGTGCAATTTGCGAGATGCCGACTCTCGAAGGGCGGTCCATGAAATTCGTGAAAACACGAGACGACGACTCGTACCGTCCGTGTGCCCGCATCTCTCTCTGTGTGTGTGTGTGTGTGTGTGTGTGTACGTGCGTATAAAAGAGAGAGAGAGAGACTTTCAGGATTTCGTGTTTACGCAAAACGCGACGCCTCGTTCGTCAGAATCCTCGTTAACGAGTACGCCTAATTACTTTTCTTCGATTAATACGGCACCGTTGTATCATTGCATTTTCTTTTTTCACCATTTTATTTTTCACTTTAATCTCTTATCCCGAGCTTATCGTCGCTTTCTTCTTCTCTCACTTATTTCCTTTTTTTTTCTCTCTCTCTCTCTCTCTTTCTCTTTCTCGTGCACGCATATGCGCGCACGCACACACACACATATATACACACAATACTCACGATAAGTTTTGAGTCTGCGTATTTTATTATAACAGGTCCGGTGGCATCGTTTCGATACCACTTTTCTCTCTCTCTCTCTCTCTCTCTCTCTCTCTCTCTCTCTTTCTCTCTCGATTATAAAGGCGGCACTCTAAAAAGATATTCCTATGGAGATTTCGTTATTGGATACGAATCGATTTTTATAAATTTCACGAAGTTACTTTCTCTCTTTCTTTCTTTCTTTTTCACATGTATACACACACACACATACTCTCTCTCTCTCTCTCTCTCTCACTCTCTCGGAGAACTCGCTTCGTTGTGTCGTCGTCGGGCTCGAAACTTTTTTCTCTCGTTTCCCCTGGTTTCTTTTTTCTTTTTCTTTTTTCTTCGTAAAACATACTTACCATTTAAAAAACATACTTACGTACAACGTCGACACAAACGTCGGGGTAAAGTAAAAAATTTTTTTTCTCCTTACTCAAGCATCTTTTACAACGCCTATGATCCTTCCTCGCAGCCGGTAGGAACGATCCAAACACACGATAAATCTCGTCGATCGCACGTTGGATCTTAAAAAGCATCGCATTGCATCGTCGGTGCGTAAAAGATAGAGTAAGAGAGAGAGAAAGAGAGAGAGGAAAAGCTTTTCAAAACGGAAACGACACTAAGTGCCGGCACATCGCGACGTTCGCGCCTTGTGCGTACTGTTTCAATGAGAAAGAAAGAGAGAGAGAGAGAGAGAGAGAGAAAGTGATCTTCTACTCGTCTCGAGAGATATTAATGATTTCCCAAAACCCTCGAGCCGTGTGAAAAGTCTTTTCTACTTTCAATGAGCCTAAGCGAGCCTTTACGACTCTCGTTACTCAGCTCTCGAGAATCACTTCTCGCTTTTGAAGAGGCCGCACGCTCGTGCGTTCGCCAGGAGCCGAGTAGAGATCACTTGGATGCCGAAGAAGAATCTCTCTCTCTCTCTCTCTCTCTCTCTCTCTCTCTCTCTTTCTTTCTCTCTCTCTTGCTCTGATTTTCTTTCATTCTCGTACTTAGCTTACTTCGCTCTTACCGACTTAGCTGTAAATCATCGTATGCCGTAACAAACGGCAACCACGAACTTTTCGTGACTCGTCGTTTACGATGATTTAATGTGAAATTCTGCTGGCAACGAACGAACGAACGAACGAACGAACTAACTAACGCCATCCTCCTACTCTACAGTAAATCTATTAGTACTTGAAAACTTGTTCGATCCGAGTGGAGGAAGTTCTCAATTTTTTTTTTCCTTTCCTTTCTTCCGTTCTTTTAGTTTTTGTTCTGTTTTAATTTTTCTTCTTTTTATTTTTCTAATTTTTTTTTTTTCGTTTCGTTTCGTTTCGTTCCTCCAGCAATACATTCGATGATAACGCAAAAGATATTTTTTTCTTCGGTACGACGTGTATGTGTATATAAAATACGACCAAAGTCAAAGGATCAAAGGGAGGTATCAATCATATCAACGAACCGTTAAATGGTATTCACGCATAATTCATTCCTAACACACGCGTATAACGAATTAGACATTTCGTACAATTGAAATTCTTATTGATATTGAAAAGGGAATATTGAACAGGCTTTCGAAAATTTTATGAAAACAAAATAATTATTCTTATCTATCATCCAACGTCGTACAATTATTACAAAACACTGTTTTGTATATAATTACGACGATTATGAATGAATAAAGGGAAAATAACTGCTCGATTTAGTGACAAAACAAAACAAACAGAGAGACAGAAAGAGAGAGAGAGAGAGAGAGAGAGAGAGAAGAGAAAAGAAAATAGAAAAAAAAGAGAAGAAAGAAAATTGTAAAGGATCCCTTTTTTAAATGTCTAATTGAGAGTTGGTTCGGTGAAATAATCACCTATTAGCTTCTTCATGATCTGTCCCGCCTGAATTTTTTCTTTTTTTTCTCTTTTTTTTTCTCTCTTTTTCTCTCTCTCTCTCTCTCTCTCTCTCTCTCTCTCTCTCTCTTTTCAGACCGGAAACCGAGGAACGACAAACAAATGAACTATTAGGGAACTAACTTTAAGGAATACGGTCAGAGAGAGGTCTGAGGTAAAAGAGGAAGTCGTAGAGGAGGATGAGGGAGGTGGAGGAGGAGGAGGAGGAGGAGGAAGAAGTGGAAGAAGAGAAGAGAGGAGGAGTAAGGAGGAGACTGGTTAAGAGCTAACAAGTATATACGTATACGTCATTGATAGCCGGTGCTTGGCGCCTTTCGTGCTTCTAACTAGCTACGCATGGTGAACACGTGTGGAGGTGTCGAGAAGACTATGCGAGAACCCAGCCAAGTGTTTCTCTCTCTCTCTCTCTCTCTCTCTCTTTCACGCACACACACACACACCCTCGGCATATTCCTTTTCAGTTTCTCGCTCTTACTCCGGGTTTTCTGGCGCTCGCGACGCTCCATTTCACGCGAGACGAAATCCGAGCGAAAATATTTGGGCGCCCCGACGTAATTGGCCACGACTCCTTAAATCTTTTGTCCACGCGTCCTCCTCCTCCTCCTCCTCCTCCTCCTCCTCCTCCTTTTTTTTCTCTTCGTCACTTCCTCCTCTTCCTCCTTCTTAGCCCCCGAGACATCATCATCCTCCTCCTCTTTCCACCGTTCCGTGCGATCGTTGACATTATTTTTACGTATTCATTCGTATCATCGGATAAACTGGGAAGAGAATGATATTTTACATACATACATACATATACACGTGTACACACATATATATATATATTTTTTTTTTCTTATACATATATGTACAGTACAATTCGAGAGGTTAACACGATGATCCGGTAATAGAGAGACCTTCTCACTTTGCCCTAACGAGGGTAAGATATAGCAAAAAAAAAAGGGGGGGGGCGAAGCGAAAGGCAAATAAAAAGAAAAAAAAAAAAAGAAAAAAAGAAAAATGATCCGGAGAAAGGAAGAAAGTTATTTACGAAGGAAGTTGGAGAAAAGCCGAATGGAATAGGAGATTGGGATCGATAAAAAAAAAAAAGAAAAGTTATCGAGAGATTAGAGGGAGAAAGAGGGAATAAGTGAACGAGAGAGAGAGAGAGAGAGAGAGAGAAACAAAGTGAGATCGGCGATGGCGTAGCGTAGAGGGGAAGGGAAAGGGGAGGGTAGTGTAGGGTAGGGGAGGGTAGGGGAGGGGAGTGGTGCATGGTATATCGAGTCAACGGGGAGAAATAGGGATAGATGAGTCTCACAGGTTCGCCAATACACAAAGGGTACGCAGGAGATACGAATCTTCCATTCGTTCGCTCGTTCCAATTATTTTGTCCAATTAAAATATCGATTTTCTCCCACCCAACCCCCTCTGCCGCCTACCTCATCTCGCGGTTGTGCTCGCGCGCACGCCTTTTCGCCGTGTCGTGCCGTACCCTATTCTACCCATCCCTCGTTTCCCCTCTTCACCACCACCAACACTACTTCCCGTTCGTCCTCTCTCTCACCCTCTCTCACCCTCTCTCACCCTCTCTCTTTCTCTCTTACCTCTCCTCTCATCCCTTCGTCGGTCCAGAACGCCACGCAGCGACAGCAACGAGGGTTTCGCTCCGTTTCCGCGATCTCCGCCTCTCTTCCATGTTTCTCTCTCTCTCTCTCTCTCTCTCTCTCTCTCTCTCTCTTTTCATCCTTTTCCACAGCATCCACGCCATTCCAGTTTCGATATTCAATTATTGGCAACGCGAGCCTCGCAAAAAGCGGGAAACGAAGTCGCTTACGGTCGACGCACACGCGAAGAGATTCTCTCCGCGTGGGTGTTAAATTTCAAACGCTTCGTATATACGTCTCTCTCTCTCTCTCTCTTTACGTCATTGTGTATATATATGTATATGAGAGAGAGAGAGAGAGAGAGAGAGAGAGAAAGAGAGAATTTCCTGGCAGAAATCTGAAACAAACGAGCAAACACTCCCGTCCGTCGTGGTTGGTCGTTGTTCGTGTAAAAGCGATCAACTCGTCTATTGCTACGAACGTAGGTAAAGTGCGTACACGTGGGTATGCATAAATGCATGTGTTTGTTTGTGCATACGTGTGTAATTGTATGTTCTGTATTTATATATATATATATATATATATATATATATATATATATATATATATATATATATATATATTTATATATACGTACAAATAATCTAATACGAGGGTTTTTCGTAGTATCTCTATGTATGTATGTACGTACGCGACTGTGACGCGCAATGCTTCGACGGTAACGTAACGTAGGCCGATCAAATACGAAGATATCTTGCTTCTTCAGTACAAAGGATATTTCATTAGTTGTAAATAATGGCTAACGCCATTGGAATTGTAAGATAGTTACACTTAAAGTGTTACGGAACTAATCTTTATTAATAGAATTTATTCATTAGAAACCGAACTTCTCGTGGCATCGTTTATAATAATATCAATCGTACGTTATTACACAGGGATTAGATATTTTTAGCTGTTTAAATGAGAAACGATTTTTTATGTATTATCTATTTTTTTTTCTTTCTTTTTATTCGTAGTTCACGACGACGGGATATATAAAATATTTATGCACTCGCACGTCGTAGAATAATATTTATTAATACTTTCGACGAGTCATTATTAATTGTTGCATACAAAAATGATTGATCTTTGAAATTGTAAAAAAATAAAAAAAAAAAAGAACAGAAAAAGAAGAAGAAGAAGAAAGTGCAAAAACGAACAAAATACTCGTTCCCCTTTCATCGATAATACGCATCTTTAATAAAAATAACGCTAACAATAATAAACAATAATAATCCACTTTGAAACGAACAGTTTATATATTAACGAAATCTCAAACGTTCGTATTTAATTCGTTCTCGCGAAATCATTCAATGAATCCCGTGGCATTGATACTCGAGGAAACGTAATGAAATACTACTACTAATAACAACAACAACAACAACAACAATAATAATAATAATAATAATAATAATAATGATATTAATGATGACAGTAATATAATGATTATAACTTCGGACGAATTAATATCGCGACAATCTCTGCTCGGTGATAATTAGCGTCGCTGATTAAACTATAATGGCGTTTCCCTACTCGATTACGGGCAATTGCGCATTTTGCTCTCTGATAAAGGGATTCCAAACGTTCCCTATTCGAGGAGAAGATAATAGCCGAACGTAATCGCTTTATCTGCGTTGTTTCTCCCTCACCTGCACCCTCTCTCTCTCTCTCTCTCTCTCTCTATTTATCTACCTATCTATCTATCTATCTATCTATCTATCCATCTCTCTCTCTCTCTCTCTCTCTCACTCTCTTTCTCTCTCTTTCATCGAAATCGAGCTTTTAAAAGTTTCGCAGGCTGCAAGCCGATTACCGTTTCTACGTTAATGGGGGAGTAGGAGGAGATTCTCTGTTGGTGCGGGGGTGGTGGGAGGGTGTAAGTGGAGAGAGAGAGAGAGAGAGAGAGAGAGATGGAAGGGAGGAGGGTGGGTATATAAAAAAAAATCGTCCGTTTGATAAATGTTTAACAATGCTCTAACTCTTAATCGGATCAAGTTTGATGCTCTTGTCAAATCGAAATCCTTAATTAAATAACGTCTAATCTGTTCGTAGGGGGTTTGCGGGGGTGGGTATGGGGGACCGTAGGCTGTAGGCGGGGGTGTACCCGTTGTCCCTTTCAAATGATTCAACTTTTAATGATCAATTTGAATGAAAGAGAGAGAGAGAGAGAGAGAGAGAAAAAGAGATTTCCTTTTTTTTCCCCACCTCTTTGCTTTCATTCTTTTCTTCTTATTCTTCTTCTCATTTTTTTTTTATATTATTTTGTTCCCTGCAGTTCTTTTTTTTTCTTTCCGTTGACTTTCATATTCTAATAATAATAAAGAAGAAGAAGAGGAAAAAAAAATCGAAAATAAAAGACCTCGTTTTTCGTATCTCGTACGTTCTTCTTCTTTTTTATTTCTTCTCGACAAGTTTATAATTCCAATCTCTCTCCATTTTGTCCGACGTTTTCCATTGCTCTTTTTTTCCTTCTTATTTCTTTTTTCTTCTAATCATCGAATGAAAAAAATCATCGATAAAAGATGAAAGAGAGAGAGGGAGAGAGAGAGATTGTAGATGATCGTTCGGTCCTCTATCTCTTTTTTCTGGTTCGTTTATCGTAAAAATGAGAGAGGAGTTTTTCTTGATCTTTTTTTTTTTCTATATTTTTTTTCTTCTTGTAGACGGTCGGAGGGATAGGGGAGAGGGAGAAGCGATGGTAGAAGAGGTTTAATAAAAAAAAAAAAAAAAAAAAAAAAAAAATGAAAGAAAAAAAATATATATTCGTGTCCCTCTAAACGGTCGTGTGTATTAAGGAGGGGGACGAGCAAGAGGGAGAGAGAGTTTTCTGAGAATAGACGATCTAATTCCGTGGACGAGAAAGAGGAAGTGTGTGTGTGTGTGTGTAAGAAGGAGAAAAAGAGAGAAAGAGAGAGAGAGAGAGAGAGAGAGAGAGAGAGAGAGAGCACCGTCGGGACGACTACGACGACGACTACGACGACTATGACGATGACTACGACGACGACGATGATGATGATGATGGGGGAAAGAAGAACGGACCACCGTGATTGCAATTTTAACGCCAATTTGACTTGGATCTTTCTCTGCCGGCCGAAAGAAATATACTGTTTTCATGCTCAATATATAGCGGGCGTGTTAATAATTAACGTTAGGATCGTGGCGCTTAAACGAGAAAACCATCTACGGGGTGTTCCCTTTTCTGCGGAAACGCAGATTGAAAATCGTTTCTATAAATTAGGTGGCGAGGGGGGAGAGAGAGGGGGGAAAAAGTAAGAAGGATCGTGGGTTCTCCTTTTTTTTCGACCAGCCCCCCCCCCCTTCGACGCTGTCTCTCTTTTTGTTTTTTTTCTTCACCGATCACTCGTCGCGAGTTCGATCAATCTCTTATCGTTTTGATTTGTCAATAAATTCTTCTTTTTCTTTTTATTTTTATTTTTATTCTATATATATATATATATATATATATTTTTTTTTTTACAATCGAAATTGATCGGTCTATCATCTCAGCGATAGACACGTTTAAATAAAATGATTTGATCAATTTTTTCTCTTACTTTTTCCATCGATGACAATTAATCACGGACGATAAATAATGATCGAAATGTCTATTCGATCCCGTCGCTTTTATAAGTTACACACACACACACACACACACACACAAATGATTATTTACTTTACTTTCTTACGTGTTCTACGTACGACGACGAGAGAGAGAAAGAGAAAAAGAGTAAGAGAAATCATATGCTTGTATTTACTCGTACGTACGTACGTACATACAAATATATATATATATATATATATATATATATATATATATATATATATTTACGTGGATTTATGTATGTATCTATGTATGTACGAATGTACACCGAGTAGATACGTGTACAAAGTTGGTCGGTCTTACTAACCTAGCGGGTGGTCCTCATTATACCATGCCTTTCCCCGCAAGTCGTCCGTCCTATCTATTTAACGTATCGTTTGCCGTGGTAACCATCCAAATTGGACTATTTCTCTCTCTCTCTCTCTCTCTCTTACTCTCTCTTTCTCTCTCTCTCTCTCTCTCTCTCTCTCTCTCTCTCTATCTCTTCCTTTTTGCAACGTCAAGTTCGCTATTCCCGATCTTCTGCCTTCTTTAATTATTACGAATACGATCTTTAACAAACGACACCACTTCCGCTTCGCTTCCGTTAATAGAAAACATTCCTCGTTTCCTGTTAAAAAAAAAAAAAAAAAAAAAAAAAAGAAACCAAAAAAAAGAATTCCAAATGGATAAAATTAAACAGAAATTCCCATCGGACGATCCATTGAATTTCATTAAATTTCACTTCTCGATTGCTCTTAAAAAATTAAATCAAATCAAATCGAATCGAATCGAATCGGATCGAATCGAACCGAATCGAATCGAATCGAATCGAATGAAATCAAAGTCGACTCTTTACGAGCGACGTCCAGGAAATGAAACTTTTCGAGGAGGGGTGGTGTGTCGGCGTGGGGGAGGAGGGGGAGAAAAAAGGACAGGAAGCACGGAAGAGAGTGGGAAGAAAGATTAAACAAAATATTGATAAGAGAAAAGATGTATATACATTAAAAAAAAAAAAAAAGAAATAAATAAATAAATACAAAGAATGAATGGTTGAAAGAACGGACGATCTCAATTGACATTTATTTTCGTTATTTCTGGCGAACGATGACGACGATGATAGAATAGTGATCGCGAACGTTGCGAACTTTTCTCCGAACGATATATTATCTCCTTCTCCCAACGATCTCGAGAAAGAAAAGCAGGTCGGCGGCGGCGCTCGATTCCGGCCGATCTCCTTTCTATCGTCGAATCAAACCTCTAACGTCGATTAAAGATTAAACGTTTCTCCTCATTTTATCCTTATTAGAACGGTAAGGGGCTATACAGCTATGCCTTTAATTAACTGCTAATCGAACGACCCATGAAATTAATCGAACGAAAGATATTATCGTTTGAACAGATCGAGAAAAAGAGAGAAAGAGAGAGAGAAAGAGAGAGAGAGAGAGAAATCGATAGATCGAGAGATCGAAAGTAAAAAGATTTGACATTGTCTCGATACATACATACATACATATATATATATATATATATATATATATATATAAAACTTAACTTTCCTTTTTCCGTTCGTTCTAATCTCTCTTTCTCTCTCTCTCTCTCTCTCTCTCTCTCTCTCTCTCTCTCTCTTTCTCTTTCTCTCTTTCTCTCTAATAGTTACGGTGACTGCAATCGGACAAGGCGAATTTATCAAGCGAGAAAAGCGTCGATTGATGCGTTCGCGGAAGTGGATTCGAAAGTCAATGGCCTGTAAACGTTAATGCCACGGAGTAACGAAAGATAGCGTAGTTTGCTTTGTTACGGGGTAGGGGTAGGGCGGGAGGGGGAGGAGGATGGGAGGGATAAGGGGGGGGGGCAGACTCTTTATGAGCGTCCTTTATTGCACTCGCGATTTCTTCGCGAGATCGACTTCGACTATATGAAATAAATAGTCGAAGCCACAATGTAATAATATTCCGTCGTATAAATTCTATTGTCGGGAATGGGAAATAAAACGAGAGGCATGAATTTTCTTTCTTTTTTACTATTTTACTTTTTTTTTTCTTTTTTTTTTTTTTTCCTTAACGTAGGACAAACCTTTCGACGTTCTTTCTCTTTGTATTTTTATTTTTCTTCGTAGTCTCGCAGAGATAATTTTATACGGGTACCCATGTAATTCGAGCGAAGAGAACGCCAATTAATTAAGATAATTTCGATCGATAAGATTATTAGATAGTAATAAAATAGATAATGAGTAATTAATTGATAGATGAAACATTTGTAGTTTATACTTTAAACAATTTCCGCAATCGGCGGTCTCAACAAATTTTTCCCTTTAATAAAGTATGTGAATACGTAAGTATATTACATATACATTATATTTGGACGTATTTAAAAGCGTAAAGAAAATTTTTTCCAATTTTCTGGATCTACATATCTACCTATCTACGTGCATACATACATACGTAGATACGAACATAGAAAAGTGCATACCCATCTGTACACCTATGCATACCGAATATTTACCGATTGATTTTCGTTGGATAGACGCGAAGAACAATCGTACGGGGTTGAACTTTTAATCAAAGCTTATCCTTCCGTTCGTAGAATGTATCACAAACTCGCACACACACACATATATCTCAAGGCCCTTCGAGTACCTCTATCAGTTCAAAAAAGTCCTTTGATTTGTTACACGATCGATAAACGAGCTTGTAGAAGATAGGAAAAAAGAGAAATACCAAGTCCGAAAGAAAGAGAGAAAGAGAAAGAGAGAGAGATAAAATGGGAGACAGAGAGAGAAAGAAAGAGGGAAAACAGTGACGAGAGAGGTGTCAGAGAGGTAGTAGTACTCGGTTGTGTCCGCCGACAACGGCTCGGAAGTTGGCGCGATGAAATTTACGGCGAGAGCCAATTCCCCCGCACAAATGGAAGAACGTCCACCGAGGTTTTATTCGTTTACGGCTTATCGGCAGCACCCTCTCTGTCTCTTTCGTTGGTTTGTTTCAACCCAACAGCAGCAGTAGCACCACCGACACAACCATCACAACCACCACAAACACCAACGCCAATGCCATCGCCGTCGCAAACACCAACAGGCAATACTAACAGCGACCACTACCAACAACAACAACAACAGTAACAGCAACAGCAACCCTCTCTCTCCCTCATCCCTCTCTCTCTCTCTCTTTCTCCCTCTCTCTCTTTCTCTATCGAGACTCATTTGTTTTTGCTTATCACCAAAGTTAGCCGGTTTGTGACGTGGGGGTGCCACCGTAAATATGACGGACGAAAGGCTGCTACTGTATATGTGACTGTTAAAACAGTTTATACAGTGTTTGTTATGTCTGTCTGCTCGAAACGAACGAGGATAGAAGTGTTAGCCCGTGAGAAATCTCGATTTTTGGCGGTGCGACGGGGTTGGGGAGGGAGGGGGAGGGAGTGGTGCGGGTGACGATGAGGAGGGCAGGGAGGGGCCTTGCTTGCTCGCTTGCTTGCTTGCTTGCTTGCTTGCTTTTACCCTACGAGAGTGGAATGAACGAATGAGTGAGCGAGTGAGTGAAAGAGAGAGAGAGAGAGAGAGAGAGAGAGAGAGAGAGAGAGAGAAAGACGGAGATAGAGAAAACCACTCGACGTCGAGTTCCGATCGATATTTCTCCACCTGCCCTCCCCCTCCCTCCCACCCTCTAGTCTCTCTCTCTCTCTCTCTCTCTCTTTATCCAAATCCTTAGCGACGAAGTTAGTCTCTCCTTTCATCTTTTCTTTTTTTTTTTGCCTTAGTGTAAAAAAAGATAGAAGACGAGAGAAGTAAGAAAGACGAAACAACGACCGAGATTATCGAAAACTTTTTCGAGCAATCGGGTACGAATTCTTTTTCTCTCCTTTTTTCTTTTTCCTTTTCTTTCTCTTTTTCTTTTTTTTTTTTTTTTGTTAACGATCGCGTGATAAAACGAGTACCTAAGTAAGTAGGTAAATCTATCGGTCGTATAATTTCCTTATCATTCTCGTTTAGCCCTTTTTGATGGCCGTTAAAACGGGGGGTGGGATGGGGTGGGGAGGGGGGAATTCGACGTGTATACGTTTAGATATGTAATTTTCTGATCGTGGGACGGGATCTCCCGATTTATCGTGTCGATTAGGGTTTACGGTTGCCACGTTTAAGGGTCCTACTGAACGATCGTTAAGCTTTATTATTATGTCGATTCCATTTGGACGACGGCGGTGGTGATGGGAGGGGTGATGGCCCGCCTGGAGTGGGGCGGGAGGAAGGAGGAGGAGGAGGAGGAGGTGGAGGAGGAGAAAGTGGCAAGGAGATGTTGATATTCGATCGTATACGTATATCAAGTAAGTAATTAATGTTTTACACGTAATTACATTGTAATCGTTACAAATAGCTCTCTTTATTTTATAGTTTCACGATATATGTGTCGCGTAAGCGTGCGAGCTAATTTTAGAAATCATTCATTTTTCTTTTCCGACGAACGAAACGTCTCAAACGTTTCTTTTGTTGCTTTTCCTTTTGTTTTTCTCTTTGTTTTTTTTTTTTTTTCTATTCCATCAACCAATAATAATTACGAATAAAAAGAGAGTGGGTGGGTGGTGGGGTGTGAGATCAGGACGACCACTCGACGACAACGTTTCTCCCTCGCCCTCAGTCTTATAATATTCATTTTCTTTAATCTCGTACTTTTTCCTTTTCTTTTTCTTTTTCTTTTTCATTTACCCCCTCTCTTTCCTTCTTAATCGCCAAGCCTAATTGGTCAATTACGCTCATTACCGTCTCCGACGTAGGAAGGCGAGCCTGGCCGATTAAATCTCTCTCTCTCTCTCTCTCTCTCTCTCTCTCTCTCTCTCTTTTTCTCTCTTCGAACACATTCCTCTTTACGTCTCGTCCCTTCTAATCCCTTCCAGCCGCCATCCGCCCTCGCCGCCTCTACTATCTACCTCACCTTCCCACCAACCCGTCGAACCCGGTGCAGTCGCATTTGCATGAGAGAATCGAGTATATGCTGGAAAAATGTTCATATAGCTAGTCTCGGTTTGCTAGCATAAACTCCGTCCACAAGTAGGCGGAGCCGTTTTAGTAAAGCCTCCGTTGATGGAACGAAGCCTCGCCCTGTTTCCACTCTCTATCTTTCTCTCTCTTGCTCTCTTAATCTCTTTCCCTCTCTCTCTATCTCTCTATCTCTATCTATCCATCTCTCTCTCTCTCTCTCTCTCTCACTCTCTTGCTCACCCCTACCTCAAATACCCCTTCCATCACTCGTTCTGGCTCCCCGCGTACGAGTGAGTAACTCACTCACTCTCTCTCTCTCTCTCTCTCTCTCTCTCTCTGTCTGTCTGTCTCGCTCTTTCTCGCTCGGTAGCTCGGTCGCTCTCTTGTTCTCCTTCTCTCTCCCTTCTACGAACGTCGATACCCCCACCTTCGGTCCAGTTGCCGCAGGGCGCAAAAGGAAAAAGTCCGTTTGGAGTTGGCAGAATGGTCAAAGTCAGTCTACACGGAGAGCTCGACTCGTACGGAGGCTGTTCGTTAGGTCAGCTCATCAGTGATCATCATCGATCCTCGATCCTCAACTTAGCTGTCAAAACGAGTGACAACGTAATAGAACTATATAGACGATATATTATCATCCGTATCTATTCATCTATCTATATATATATATATATATATCTTACAATCTATATATCTGTTCATCTGGCTATCTATCTATCTATATACTTATCTATCTATCTATTTATCTCTTTCGTTTCTTTCTTTATTCTTCTACTATTCGTCCGATATAGACAGGTATTAGATTTAGTGTGTTTAGTTAAGGTGATAAATATATATGCATATACATACGTATACATATATACATATATATATATAGATCGTGAGGACTGTTTCTCGATCGATTCCGATATTCGATCGTCGATGATAAAACGACTATTTCGTTAATATCGACGAGGACACGAGAAAATAACGAGGAAAGTTTATGAGGACTCTTAAATGAGTCGTCGAAAGGCCTGATAAGGTCTTAATATTACGTTTAACGGAAAGTGAGAATTACGATTACGGTTTAAGAATGACAGTACTAAGGATGACCTCGCCGGTGACGCCTCCATCGACCAGTCCAGGATCGGCCGACGAGGCACAAGCACCGCAACCTAGTCCTAGACCGGCACATAGATTGAGTTTCTCCGTGGCTGCATTATTGGCGGACACTAGGAAGTCACCGGAGAGAACGAACAGGCAAGACACCTCGACGATACCGTTGGAATCATCGCCAATCGCCTCTTACTCGCCAGTACGACAAGATCACGTTACTACGTTATCCATAATCTCTAACACACCTACGAAATATCCTAGCGATCTTCGAACGAACAGGTATAACTTATCGGCCTCGCCCAATCTAGAAGCTAAGACGCCACAATACACCTGCGATTCGCCCGGAATAACGACAGAAACTAGAACGACACCGCCCTCGAGATACACCGACGTTGAATTTGGTTTAGAATCGGCAACGGACAGGCACACGTCTTACGGGACGATCGACTACAGGATCAGAACTAACAACACAACCGCCAACACCAACACCACCACCACCACCACCACCACCACCACCATCAACAACACTACCACCGTCAACAACAACAATAACAACAACAACAACAACAACGACACGCCATTATCTGCGGATAACCAAGTGTTAATCAAGTGTTCAGCCCCATCGCCAAAAACAACGACGAATTCCCAGAAAGACTATGGTTCTCAATCGCCAAGAAGTAGCTCACAGGAGGAAGGAAGGTCAAGGTGTTCCGAGATCGAGGATATCGAAGACGACGATGAAAATAGTTTGGTGGACGTCGAGGATCTTCAACAACAACACGGATCGAGTCCAACCCCGGTTAGGCCAACTCCGGCTTACGTTGGTGGTTTCTCAACGTTAGGTACCATCCCTGGCATACCACCTGGTCTTCATCCTGCCGTTTGGGGAGCCGGTCATCAGGCTGCTGCCGCTGCAGCAGCCGCGGCCGCTGCAACCGCTACGTTTTTCCCTTCTCATTTTGCTCATCACGCGCCATTAAACGGTAAGTTTATTTAAAACCCACTCTACCATAAACCCACAAGACGTTCGACGTTCTCTAACACGTCCCGTCGAATCTGACAATACGTTTTCAAGATCAATCCCAAATTCGATCGCGATCGTTCAGTAATTAAGTCGAGGCCGTTCTACCAAAGCGCGTTTCTACCCAACATTTCCGAGTCCCTCTTTGAACTTTGGCTCAAATCCAATTGCGCTCTTCCCCCTCATACCTCATCCCTCTCTTCCTCTTCTTATTCCTCTTTTTCTTCTTCGAATTCTTTCACGAATACGAATACGAGACGCATCGTAAATTTGATAAGTCTTTACCCTAGTCCAACCGGTATATTTGACGATCTCGTTGTTGTAAAGCTTTTCTGGGATTATAGGGTTTACACGGATTTCTTTTCTTTTTTATTTTTTACTTTCTTTCGCTACAAGTACGACCAGTGGGATGGGAATCAACCACGTAAGCAATGGTATACGTAGATCGACTTTTAAGCGGACACGTGATATCCAATGAAACAATTTCAAACGAGACAATTTTTTTTTTTTTTAATGATATATATATATATATATATATATATATATATATATATATATATAAGGCTTACGCGCGAACGCTCAATCGATGATAATTGAATATGATAGCGTGTAAAGAAATTCATTTAATCGATCGGCGTTAATTGAAACGATAAATCGAAAAAAAAAAAACGGTGAATATATTAATAATTGTCGGGAACACGAATGCATGAACTTGTACGTAGGAACACGGCGCGCGTCATCGTTCTTGCAAAAATCAAGGCGAAGAGAGAGGGAGAGAGAGAGAGAAAAGAAAGCGACAAGAAAGATAAAAAGAAAAAAAAAAAGGAGAAGAAGAAGAAGGAGAAGAAATCGGACTATCAATTTGAAGCTAGAGTATCACATCGTTTGTATTAATTATTGAGGTCAGGGTTTATTGATCGAGCAAAATACTTGTCTGAGATCAAATGGAAGGGCAAGAGGGCGAGGTCAAGCGTTCAGTGATCGTGCATATATGCCTATCTGAGTTTCGAATTTGAGGATCGAAACAATGAAGCTTCGATTAAGAGAGCAAGGAGGTGCTTCCGGTAAGAATCGAAAGGTCACCGTTGGAAAATCGATTGGTCGGCTGGCTCGCCTTAATGGCTGCCCTCGCTTCTTACCTTACGATAGCCTACCGTCGCTTCGCGTCGAACACGATCGAGCGTAACGAACGAGAATGCACTCTTTTAAAATCGTATTATGCATATATATATATATATATATATATATATATATATATATATTTAGAATCGTATTATATATATTCTTTTTTTTCTCTTTTCTTTTTCTTTTTTTTTTTTGCTTCTTTTTTTCCCTCCTTTGAGAAACGTAATTAAAAGATAAGAATTTTGACGAATGAATGTGTTTTGATATGTGATGTGAATGAATATGTTATGTAAATCTTATGTGACTATATATTAGAGATAAAATTATATAAGACATATTACACGAAGAGAGAGAAAGAGAGAGAGAGAGTGTCACGCGTTAAAATTAATTTCTTGCAACGTAAAACATGTTAATATACATACGTATTATCGAGTATGTTAATATTTGTTGTTTTTTTGCCACCTCCTCCTACCCCACCCTTCCTTTCTCTCTCTCTCTCTCTCTCTCTCTCTCTCTCTCTCTTTATTTTTTGCTGTTGTTTTTCTTTCCTTTTTTTTCTCATTTTGTTTCTTTCTTTTTTTTTCCTTTTCATTTCATTTCATTTCATATCAAAGTCGCCCGATCTTCCGGTAAATAATATATAATAACTTGTATCAATTAGCGTATCTCTATTTCTCCGTTTCGATTTAATACGATAATATTGCGTTAATGTTACATGCTATTAGGATAATTTTCATGAAATTTGTTCGCTGAGAAGTGCCGACGAATGAGACGTAGGAAGGAAAAAGACGGATAGATAGTAAGATAGATAGAGAGAGAGAGAGAGAAGGAGGGTGGGACGGAATAAAACGTAATATTGAAATATGGCATCTGGTATAGAAAATGTCTACGCATAAGGAAACTTTTCACACCCTCTCTTTCCCTCTCTCTCTCTTTCTTAAAAATTTTCTACCGTTTTTCATTCGAGCGAATTTCGAGGAGAAGAGGCACTCGAGTCTTTAAACGACGATATGAAACACTTTTTAAAAAGGGAACCTAGGGGAAAAAGTAAGATGGAAACGCGTCTCGTTTCGTCATATTGAAAACGAGAAATACTTGAAATTCTAAAAATATTGAAATTCGCGTTGGGCTCGTTTCTTTATTAACTTTAACTCACAATCATAGAGAGAGAGAGAAAGAGAGAGGGAGAGAGAGAGAGAGATCGTGACGTACTGGTTCATCGAATGGAACGATCCATCTTGAAATCTTTTCTTCGATCGAATCGATCAAGGAATAATCACCATGGAGGATCGTCGTTCGTGTGGTCGATCGTTATGCAATCGAACAGAGAAAGAAAAAC
The DNA here is from genome assembly GCA_911387935.1 of Dolichovespula saxonica. NCBI lineage: Eukaryota > Metazoa > Arthropoda > Insecta > Hymenoptera > Vespidae > Dolichovespula > Dolichovespula saxonica. Next base: position 7,481,231 of record OU427001.1, read on the forward strand.
AGAGAGAGAGAGAGAGAGACAGATAGAATGTCTCTCTCTTTCTCTCTCTCTCTCTCTCTCTCTTTCAATCGATTGTGTCTTGGATCATCTTTGCCTTCTCGTTACTGCCTATCTGAACGGCATCAGTTAATTATTTCGAATGGCCATACTCGATCGTTCGCTCGGATTAAAATCGGATCTTGTTTGTCCTTTTTTTTTCCACATATTTCTTTTTCGTTGCGTACCCTGGCTGCTGGAAGGAGTGGAACGAGAGGATGGAAGAAAGAAAGAAAGAAAGGATGGAAGGAAGAAAGGAGGAAAGGGAAAAAAGATTAAGAAAAAAATAAGGCATGGCAAGGAGTAAAGGAAGAGAGATCCGCGAATTCTGAGACTAATTGGGACCCTTCGGAGTCTTCTCCTCGCAACCCACCCCTCTCCACCCTAACCTCCCGCACCCCTCCACTAAACCGATCGAGGAAAAGAGGAAGGCTCAAGAGTATACAAACGTGAAGGAGGAGTAGGAGGAGAGAATACTACGGCAAGCCTGAGGAGGAGGAGGAGGAGGAGGAGGAGGAGGAGGAGGAGGAGGACGACGACTACGACGTCGATCGTAAGTTCCTTCTGTTCCTGTACGATGGAATCCTCGATTCTCTCTTATAGCATGAGGTATACGAAAGAGGATCGAGAGTAAAGGATGTCCCTTTGCAAAGGGAACCTAAGGACGAAGAAGAGAGGAAACGAGAGACCAAACGGTATAAGGAGGAGAAGGTGGAGGAGGAAGAGTTAGAGAAGGAGGAGGAGTAAGGGGAAAAGAGGGGTAGGGGGTTGGGTGATGGTGCTGGCGACGGTGCCTGTCGAATTTGAAATTCAGAAACGACGACGATCCTGCCTCTTTTGTTTCGTATAGATTTCTCCCTCTCTCTCTCTCTCTCTCTCTCTCATACACACATACACACATACTCAATACTCTCACTCTCCTTCCTTTTACCGAGCAACATGGAATCAACTTAGAGCGTCGACGAGAGCCGTTCACCTCGCCTCTACAAATCTGTCAATTGTCTCGAGACAAATCTCGTGGAATATAACCGACATATATATATTTGAGAAAGAGAACGATATAGAAGAGGAAGAGAGATGGAGAACATACAGCAGTAGTCCTACATTCCTGTCGTCGGCGTGTCTCTCCTCGCTGTTCGAATCCTCCTCCATCTCTACTCCTTTTCCTACATCCCTCAACCCCTCCCTCCCATCCTTTTATTCTTCTCCTCCTCATCCTCCTCCTCCTCCTCCTCCTCCTCCTCCTATTCCTTCTATCACTCTCGTGTCATACGATTCGAACAACAAGCGATCTCCTTTGGCGAATCGCGTACTACTCGACTTTTTTATACCTTCTCTTTGCATTTCTTTTGTCGATTCCTTCCATACGTGTGTCATGGAAATCGTTTACAATGAAAAAAAAAAAAAAAGAATGAAAGAGAATATAAAAAAGAGAGATAGAGAGAAAAAGAGTGATACGTACACGTACACATACATACACGCGTACTCTACGTTTCAATTTTACATATGTGTATATATATATATATATATATAGAACTTATATTTTGGATATTTATGTGTACATACATATATGCATACGTGTTACGTGTATGTATGCGTGTGTATGTATATATATATATATATATATATATATATATATATACTCTTTTATTTCAATTGTTGTTATACACGGTTATAAATTTCGTTCAAGATGAGACTCAGGTAGAGACTTGGGGCATAAATATTTATGCCTTACTAAATAGCACGCTGACGGAACGATTAAGTAGCGCGCTCGTACGCGCGGACAGCAACGCGTTTGTCTCTTGCCGATTTTGCAACCTTCCTTCTGCCGAGTAATTTATCGGGAATCGTGGCTGACGACGGAGCACCGAGAGAGCGTCGCGTTTACTTTCTTACTTACTTACTTACTTACTAACTTACTTGCCGTATCTCACTGGTAAGCTAGCAAGTACTTACTTACTTACTTTACTTACTTTACTTACGTATTTACCTTAGCCGTTGTTCGATCGTGATCCAACGATAGAAAATCCTCTTTCATTCGATTATTTAGCTTATCCTGTTCCATTCTCAACTATCAATTCCACGTTATAGAAACAACAAAGCTCAGATACTTACGTATGTATGTATATACGCGAGCGTAATTGAAATACGAATCACGTACGTACGCGTATACTTACGTAGGAGTTAATGCTACATAAAATGATTGCAATTATATATATATATATATATATATATATATATATATATATATATATTTTTTTTTAATGCAGTACGAAGACTCACGATTATAAAGGAAAAAAAAAGAAAAAAATAAATAAAAAGCTCGTCAATTCGTCAATTAAACGATGTAATAATAACAAAGCCCGTTCGATACTTTTCTCACGATTGACAACCGAGAGAGAAAGAGAGAGAGAGAGAGAGAGAGACGGTAGATAGTTGGTCGTTTCAATCAGGATTGAATAATGAAAGCAAAAAACAAAAAAAGAAAATATATATATACATATACATTAAAGAAAAAGGAAAACAAAAAGAGGGAAGGCAAAGAGAGAAGGTAAAGAACGAAGTCACTCGTATAGGACGAATGATTAAAGAGACAGGGCGGGTGGGGTTCATTGTTGCAACTAATAATTCCGTGTAGATTGGAAAAACGCTTTTTCTTGTACGTCCGTCAGGCGAATGAGATAGAGTTAGACAGCGTGTAAACCGTAGTAGGTAGCATGGGGTGTTCGAAAGAACAAATTAAAAAAAAAAAAAAGAAAAAGGGCAGAAATAAGTAAGTAAGTAAGTAAGTAAGGAAGGAAGAAGAAGAAGAAGAAGAAGAAGAAAGGGAAGAGGAAGAAAAAGAAGAAGTAAAAGAAGAGGAGGAGGAGAGGAAGAGGAGAAGGAAGAAAAACTTTAGGCCTTATAAACAGAAACAATACCGGGGAGGGGAGGGGAGGGGGAAGGAGATCCGTGGAATAAACCGGTGGCCGGAATTTTGCGGTCGATCGACAAAAACGTAATGAGGCCAGTTTGCGGCGCGGTCCCGACGGAAAAATTATGAATCGACTTATCCGGAGAAACACGTACATACATAGAGACAGGAGGAAACAACACTCTTTGGGCCCTCGGTGCGCCGGTTGTATTTTTTATAAAAGAAAAATAATGGCCTACGGGCGCTTAGGTTCCCCTTTAACCATTTTTAAAAGCGCAACCCACCCACCCTCCCTTCCTCTCTTTCGAAAGCAAAAACAGGACATTGCGGTCGGGCTCTCTCTCTCTCTCTCTCTCTCTCTCTCTCTCTCTCTCTCTTCTCTCTCTTCTCTCTTCTCTCTCACCTACGGCGTGCCCGGGAACACACCTTCGAACTCGTTCCAAGATACGTTTCTAAGACCGAACAACCTGTTGTCCTATGTTCCCCTACCCCGTCCCCCACCCCTCCGTTCCTCCCCCCTTCCTTATCCTAATGTTCTTGTCCCTTGTGTTACCCTTGATCGAGCCAACCGTGTGTCCCTTATTATTGCCCTCTAATCTTTTTTAACTTGTAACAACACGTGTCGATATCGAAGAAGATTTTTATCTCTTCTTTTCTTTTTTCTTTTCTTTTCTTTTCTTTTCTTTTCTTTTCTTTTCTTTTTTTTTTCTTTTGTTTCTATCGAAGGCAGGCGGCGGGGGTGTCGGAAGTGGGGAACTTTTTCTTCCCTTCGACTTTTGACTCCGCGACTGGTTGTTAAATGGAAATATTTTTCTTTTTTTTTTTTTCTTTTTGCCGCGATCGTTTCGAGTGATCGACGTTGCTTTCGTAAATCTCTTCCCTTTTTCTTTTTTCTTTGTTTTTTTTTTTTTTTTTTGGTTTTTCTTCCTCTTCTTTTTCGCGCTTCCCGATCGAACAAAAGGGCATAATCTCATTGCGATTATTTTTTGGTTCGTTCGTCTTTCACTTTCGGTCCTTATTTGTACTTTTCTTTCTCCTTTGCTTTCTCCGTTTCATTTATTTTCTTTTGTTTTTATCGTAAAAGGAGATTACGACATCCTGCGGTATTTCCTATCATCGTAGATTACACGATAGGTCGTTTCATGACAATTTTTTATCTTTCGTTTCTTTTCTTTTTTTTTATTTTATTTTTTTTTTTTTTTCGTCGTCGTCGTTCTTCTCCTTCTCCTCCTTCTTCTTACGTGTAAACCAGATATCGCATGTACATACGAAAGATCACTCCGACCATGAGAAATATTGTTTACATTCGTTCTAATTTAATTTATACTTATATTTTTAATTTAATATTTATTTATTTATTTATTTTTTTGCTCTCTTTTCTCTTCCTCCAGAAAATGGAGAACCCGCCAAGATCAAATGCAATCTCAGGAAACACAAGCCCAACCGGAAGCCGAGGACACCGTTCACGACGCAACAGTTGCTAGCCCTGGAGAAGAAGTTTCGCGAGAGACAGTATCTCAGTGTCGCCGAACGAGCCGAGTTCTCGTCGTCTCTTCATCTAACAGAAACTCAGGTTAGTAGTCAGCGAGTAAGAAGTAAGTCCCTTTCCCAGAACTTTGGGTTTTCATAGTCTCGAAGTTAATTATCTTGGCATTTCGTCAAGCTCGACACGTTTCTGTCCTTCTATTAATACATTCTCTTCTTCTACGTTACCATAGTCAGTTTCGAATAACATAATTTTCTGTAACATTTCTCCGTACGATTTAAATACATGACAACCGCGAATTGGGAGACTCAACGGATGGATAGATTAAATAAACAAATAAATAAATAAATAAATAAAGGAAAACAAAAAGAAAGGAGCAGAATGATCCGAATAAAAACGATTTGTTGACCGACAGAAATAATGAATACAACAACAAAAAAAAAGAGTAAAATATAGGGAGAGAGAGAGGGAGAAACAGAAGAAAAGAATGATTTATATTCATTTCAATATTACCCCTCGACGATACAATTTTTTTTTCTTTCTTATTTTTTTTTTTTTTTTTTTCTTTCGTTCCAATACCGTCGCTCGACCTGAAGATTAAAACGTCCTTATTGTCGTTCGAATTTTCATCAAAATACGTAACTTCCTCCGTCGTACATATGCGTATATCCGTCATTAATATTAGGCGTGCGATAATTAACGCACGTAATATGTATAACTCGACTATGTCAATGGCGATTTCATGACGAAAAGAAAAAGAGAGGAAGTACGTACATACATACATACATACATACATACATACATACATACATACACATACGTACGCATATAGCACGTAGAGAAAGAGAAGAGGAGTAAGACGGGTGAGAGGGAGGATGAGGAGGGAGGATGAGGAGGGAGGATGAGGGGAAGAGAGAAGGAAACGTTAGACGGTAAATGTTATTAATATCGCTACAAATTGGCTGAAGCACGTTTTTCGCGATGACCGTAACAATTATCTCTTGGCCGAAGCTTAAGTATTCTCTCTCTCTCTCTCTCTCTCTCTCTCTCTCTTCCCTATCCACCGTTTCACATACCTAACGAACATATTTTTTCCAATCGAGAAAGTTCTATTCTCTTTATTTATTATAGCTATCGTTTTCGTCATTATAGAACCGATAATTAATAACGATGCCCTCATACCGATTGGACTAAACAATCTTGGATTATTATTTTTAAATGTTCTCTTTCTCTCTCTCTCTCTCTCTCTCTCTCTCTCTCTCTCTCTCTCTCTCTCTCTCCTTCTCCATCGTAAAATCCACCTCCGGTAGCAGCTTGAAATTTAATACGTACGAGTACGAGGACGTTTTCGTATCCGCTTAACGAACCAACGTGATAATTATCTCGAAAGATTATCTCCCGAGATAATTAGATCGCGGTGAGAGCTCATGCTCGATCTTCTCGATCTCCTCTCTCTCTCTCTCTCTCTCTCTCTCTCTCTCTCTTTATCTTCCTCTCTCTTAGTATTCCCTTTCGGAAATTTAACGATCGAGATCGTCGATCAGGATCTTTTTACGTGCCGCCTAATTCGAGGAATAAATTTAAATTCATCTTTTCTATTAAATCACCGATACACAACACGTAAACAATTTCATAGTTATATCATAGAAAAATTCCTTTATAATTAATTACATCGTCGAACGACAATCGACTTCGATGTGTTTAAATGTCGATCGATTTAAAAAAAAAAAAAACGAAATAAAAAGAAATGACGATAAAATTTTATCCGCAAGTAGAATCCTTTTTTTTTATTTTTTTATTTTTATTTTTTTGTCTTTTCTTTCCTCGTCCTCGTACTCGTAGAACGAAGAAGCGCCTATACTTTTGGTTATGTATTTTTTTTTTTTTCCTTTTTTCCCCGAGGGGAAACAACTTTTCATTGTTCTCGTTACAGGTGAAAATCTGGTTTCAAAATCGTCGGGCCAAGGCGAAACGTTTGCAGGAGGCGGAAATCGAGAAGTTGCGAATGTCCGCAGTAAGGCAACACCACACGGCACTGTACGGATCGCATCCGGGACTCCTAACGCCCGCCGGACTCTATCCCATGGGAATGCTATCTCATCCAGGATTGACGCCCCACCATACGATATCTCAACATCAATCGAGAGAATGAAGGCAACCTCTTAGAAATCATGGATTTTAAACTTGTCGTTCTTATCTAACGAGTAACGACGTTAAACGAGTATTCTTCGCTTCGAATTATCTCGAGGAGGAGGAGGAGGAGGAGGAGGAGGAGGAAGAGGAAAAAGAAGAAGAGACTTCGACTGATTGGCAATCGATTTCGATTATTTTTTACGAATCGGGAGGATAAGCGGTGGGTGCGGGGGTTGAAGGAGGGGGAAGAGGGTGAAAAAAGAAAGGAGAAAGAAAGAAAGATTTTTTTCTCCTTCAAAATCCGGCAATAACGAACGGATCGACTTTTTTCTTCTCCTTCTTCTTCTTCTTCTTTTTCTTTCTTTTTTTTTTTTTCTTTCCATTTTCTTCTTCCGTGTTTTCTTTCTTTATTTTCCTCGTTCTCTTCATCGAAGGAACGACAAGATGAAAGGTTGGAACGAACGATTCATTGACCAGGAATTATAATTGATATAAAAGAAAAAAAAAAAAAAGAAAAAAAAAAAAAGGAAAAATAAAAATAACACGTGGTATCTCGAGTTCGGTCCGCCAACTTGTGCCAAGTTGTTCTCCTATCGTTTGACAACGGCTGCGCGAACAACAACGATAAACGTATGTTTGTAAATAAATTGTAAATAATTAAGCATCGTCGACGACGATACAATGATACGACATGGACATGCTGTAAATATAATATAATACGTTAGTGCGGTGCGAGAATGAAATTATAACGTGTCGATTTACGTTGCGACTCGTCGATGAAGATAATTATCATATTATATAGCATCCGATTATGATCCTCGCGATCCTTGACTGATCGCGATTGCGCGCGATTCTTTTCACTTTTTTCCCCTCTTTGTTTCATTTTTATTTTTATTTTTATTTTTATTTTTTCGTTTTTCTTTGTTTTCGTTCCTTTTCCACTTATTTGTTTTTTTTTTTTTTTCTTTTTCCAATTTTGTACAAAATGTGTAAGTGTATCGCGAGGACAGGCGGGAGATAGTGGGGATTGGAGAAAGAGTAGAGAAGAATTCTATTTAATAAAAATCCTAATATCTAAATAATACGCATGATCTTCTTTTAATACATACATTATGCGTACATACATACATACATACATATATATATATATATACCTTTATCCCAGATTAAATATCCGCAAATACAAATACAAAAAAAAAAAAAGAAAGAAAGGTCCTAAAAGGAAAATAATCATTAAACGAATCCCAAGCATTCGGACACCTTAACGAACACTGATATACACAAATTCCAATCCTCTCCCCCCTCCCACTCTGACCTACCACCACCCCCCACCCATCCATTCAAACCAGACTCTACCCGTATAATAAGAATTCCCGATCTGTACAAACCGACAACAGGAATCCAAACGTCCAAGAAGAAGAATCCCAAGGATGCGAATCGAATCTTGATCGATAATTAAAATCTAAGTGTTTCCCGGCAACTTGACAAGTGTTTCGAGGTATCTGAAGTACAAAAGAAAAGAAACAAAAAAATTAGAGAGAGAGAGAGAGAGAGAGAGAGAGAGAGAGAAGAAAGATGCATAGAAAAAAAAAAAGAAAGAAAAAAGAGGAAGAAAAAATCCCTTCCGACGACGGCGAGAAGAAAAAATGTGACACGAATCCGAAGTCTAAAAAAAAAAAAAAGACAGCAAAGATAAAAAAAAAAAAAGGAGAAAAATAAAAAATTCCATCGAAGAAAATAAGAGATCACGAGTAGATATGGGGGACCATTCGTTGAACGTCAAACGTCGCGGAAAGTCTTGGAACTTCTTCGATGGGGATTTCCCCCCTCCCCATAGATATATATATATATATATATATATATATATATATATTTCTCGTTTCTCTCTCTCTCTCTCTCTTTCTTTCTTTTGAATATATCCTCCGAAGGCGATTAGACCTTCCCGATTACGCGGTATACGAGAATGGCGTCTCTGTGCGTATATGTCGCGGGGATAAATTAGCCGTGGCAATTAGTTTCGGAATCGACCGCCCCGGGCGGTTGGCGCCACCATCTTGATTGTGCACGGAGTGGAGTGCAGTCCTGAAGTTGTGCTAGAGAGGTAAGAGGAGCAAAGAGAGAGAGAGAGACAGGGAAAGACAGGGAGAGAGAAAGAGAGAGAGAGAGAAAGAAAGAGAGAGAGAGAGAGAGAGAGAGAGAGAGAGAAAGAGATAGGCCTTAAAGACAGTAGCGAGCACTGTTTGCCGAAAGGCAAGCGAGGCCGTCCGCGCGCGGGCTAATTAGCGATGCCCACCGAGATATCGTCGACGGTACGCTAATAATACCGGACATAAATATTCCGAATTTTTTCGTCTACCACGTTCCCCGTCTCTTTATTTCTTCCTTTTCCATTCGTATCTTCCTTTATTTTCTTCCGTCTCTTCACCGGTTCATCCCTTCTACCGTTCCTCCTGCCGTTACTGTTACTGTTTTCGTTGCTGTTGCTGCTACCATCAACACCATCACCACCATTAACACCGTCACCACCATTGACCGCCCGTCATGATCATCCCATACTCGCCTTACCTCGACCATTTCGTTCCTCCTTTTTGTCTTTCATTTAACCTCAATTTTCTTGGTTCGTTTCCCTCCCCTTCGTTCTTTTCTCCTCCCCTCCCCCACTCCGCCCCTCTTCCTCTTCCTCCTCCTCCTTCTGCTTTTTCTACCCTAGCTCAACCACCCGTCCTCTACGTGTCTGAATTTAATCGTGTAATTAGTCCGTGCTCGCTATTATCTGCCCTATTCTTTTCCTCCTCCTTCCCTCTCCCCTCTACCATATCCTCTGTTCTTCTCTCTCTCTCTCTTTTTTTTTTTTTAGTAAGCGAACGAGAGCGAGAGAGAGAGAGAGAGAGAGAGAGAAAGATCAGGTTGGTGATATCTTCGAACGATACCAAAGTCAGCTACCGGGCTTGTTAGAATCGTCCGAGAGAGACCTACCTACCTACCTACCTACCTACCTAACTAACTACCTACCTACCTACCGTACGACTGCACACGTGGCGAGCAGGCTAGCGTGTAAATGAGGGCTACTACCTACCTACGTACGATGGTGTTCGTAAGTACGTGGAATCCACTCTTTCGAGATTTTTAACGTACGCCTGCCGTCGGCTTCGTTGTCGTTGCGAGAAATGATCCGGCGAATATCGAACGAATCGACATACATGTTATCAATTATACGAAGAAATCGTGTGATCGAATTTTGATGAAAAAAAAACCAAACGAAAAATAAATACAATAAAATGAAGAAACAAAATGTAAGAGGAACAAAAAACGACGCAGGTAAGGAACGTGAATGAAAGAAAAAAAAAAAAAAAAGAAATTATGAAAGAAAAACGAGATCTTTCATCGATCACCCTTCCACCCACCTTTCTCCTTCACTTCACTTCACCCCATCCCCCACCACCACGAACGGGGTTATCAACTTTCATGAATTTGAATGGGACAGGTGACGTACTTTATAATCGATTACCTAACTTTACCCTTAAACGGTAAGTCTGACTTTTACCTTTCGCTGATTTCCTACGAACGTCTCGTACTCGATCGTCATCGTCATCGTCATCGTCATCGTCATCGTCATCGTCATCGCATAAGAGGGGAGCCACGTTACTTCGAAGAGGCTTGTTAGTCTTAACGACTGTACCTAAACGAGTTAGTGTCCCTTATCTCTTAACAACCCTTCTTCGTCTCGCGTTTCGACTCGTCTCATAGAAATGCGTTAGTACGGTTAAAGAGATCATTAAAAGGGACGATAACCTGATGGATGAATGGATGAATGGATCGGGTCGGATTGGATCGATGGATCGATGGATCACCGACGGTTAATAATTTTCATACGTCTTAGGATTTGTCTCTTTCTTTCTTTCTTTCTCTTTTCTTTTCAATCTTACATCTCTTTCACATTTTCTTTCTGATTTTTTTTTTTTCATTCTCGCTCTACTTTTCCCCTTATCTCCTTTACTCCACAACCGCTCTTACTCGTTTGCTTTCGCTTTCTTACGCCGATCGATCAAACGTGAAAAGGACAACACGATCGTCCCCCCAAAACTCGTAAGTTTTACCACGATCTCGCGTGGATCCAAGCTCCGTCTCGTTTCAATTCTAGATAAGAAAATAAAAGAGTGGGGAGGGAGGAGGAGGAGGAGGAGGAGGAGGAGGGGAGGGGGGAGATGGAAGAATCGAGGGGAAAAATAAAAAAGGAAAGAAAAGGGAGTAGGACGAATCGAGTGGTCGATTCGATGAGACGATAAGTCGGCATCTTTAATGATTTAATTAGCGTGCCTCTCGTCGATAGCTCGATCGATCGCTAAAAAGAAAAAAAAAAACATTCAAGGAGAAAGAGAGAGAGAATAAAAGGAGAGGAAATGCCTCCTCTCTCTCTTCATCTCTCTCTCTCTCTCTAAATATATATATATATATATATATATATATATATATATATATATATATATATATATATATATCTCGATCCAATTATCGGAAATCGTTGTCGCAATAAAAATTATCGTCAGCTCACGAATTAAAGCGTTCCGGACTTTTCAAGAGTCGAGGCCACTTAATGAACGATTAACGCCCCGGACTTATGCAACTGAAATTAATTATCTGTCGATAAAGTCCTCTCTCTCTCTCTTTCTCTATCTTAAAAAGAAGAAGAGGAGAAGAAGAAGAAGAAGAAGAAGAAGAAGAGGAAGAAGGAAGAGGAGAAGGAGAAAGAGTTCAATGAAAAAAAAAAAAAAAAGAAAGAAAAAAATATTCCTCCTCGTCGAGTATCGAGATGGTATTTGTGTTGGTAACGATGACGTTGCTGCTGTGTTGCTGCCGTAGCTAATGTGATGGTGGTGTTGGTGGTGTTGATGATGGTGGTGGTGGTGGTGGTGGTGATGGCGAGGGGACCGGGGGTAGAGGATGCTAAAAGTAAAGAGGAGTGGGATCGTATTAATGATCACGATAAACCGCGTGGCAGAAAACACGCGGGGATACAGATTGCGGATTATTTTAGGGGCGGCGGTGTTAAATAGCCAGTCGGTTTTGCATACTTGAAAACGTGAATATAAAATGTCAGTACGTATAATAATTTTCTTTAAAGATCGCTATTTTCTTCGCCGCTACAAAAGTTTTTCATCCTGCCGATTTTACGAACTATCGTAAAAATTCTCTATCCTTCTCGTCCATTCGAATTTAAGGATTGAAATCGATAATATTCTTTCACTTATCCTTTCTTCGTAAATTTTGTATTTTATATTACATCTCTCTCTCTCTCTCTCTCTCCCTTTCTCCGTCTTGCACGTTAGCTCTTTCTATCCATTATTTTCTCCGCGTTTCTATCTCCTTCTATTTCCTTGTCTTTCTAAGCTAAGGTATATTCATTTATTCGTTCGCGTAGGCTCTTAATATTCAGTCGACGGAACGATTTGTTTCTCTCGGCCGGTCGTCTACGAGGATTATCCACGAAAAATTCGTATTGAGAATTTTTCCTCATACGTTCAACTTTCGTGAGAAATTCCATTAGACGGATACGTTAGTTTACATATTCGCGTTGTACGCATATGTACGTACATAAGCTGGTACGTACTAACGTACATACGTACGTAACATATTTACTATCTTAACGAGGGGAATAACGTTTCGTAACTGCAATGAATTTCATGGAGAATAGCAACATATTATTTATCTTATTTGAAAAGATTAGCTTTATTAATTATTAATTGAAAGTAACCGATAGAGTGGAGCTCTCGCCTATTATCAGTTATCTTTTTAATGGATGACTATCGTTTACACGATTACGATAGTTTTTTTGGGCATTTTTTTTTCCTTTTCCTTCTCCCTCCCTCCCTCCCTCTCTCTCTCTCTCTCTCTCTCTCTCTCTCTCTCTCGCCTCACGATTATTTTTGAAAGCAATCTATCCCTCCTTCCCTCCTCTCGTTATCGCCGTCTTACATTTATTTTTTTTCCTATGCGTGCTTTTTTTTGTTTCCTATTTTTATTATTTATATATTCTTTCTTTTTTTGGGAGGGATTTTTTCATACGTAAGACTTCTGTAATCGTTGTTGATAATGAATGACATATTAAAAATTATTCATCCTTGATATCGACGAGCGAGATGCACGTACTTTGAATAATAATCGGATTTTTATTTGAAGATTCATAAGTATATTAAAAAAAAAAAAAAATAAAATAAATAAATAAAACATACTCGTTCTCTTACAAGCGTAATACTGTAATACTATAGAAAGTATCGTGCGTTCGGATACGTATAACATACAAAACGCATCCAATAGAATAAAAAAAAAAAAATAAATAAAAAACAAACAAAAATATTCCAGATTAACCACGAAAAATTCCAACGGTACTTATTGGCCTACCCGTTACCAATATATTCCCTAAAATTTCTATTGCATCAGAATATCGTGGTTATGCATATAAGCAGCGGCGCGTGTGTGTTCGCACTGGAAACTCGATTTAATCAATCTCGAGTTCTTTCGTTAAGTTACTCGTCGATTGAATAAAAAAAGAAAAAAAAAAAGAGAAAAAGAAAGAAAGAAATGAAGGAACAGAGAGAGAGAGAGAAAGAGAGAGAGAGAGAGAGGGGGGGGAAACCCAAAAAATGAAACAGAAGAAAAAAGAAATAGAAAAGAAACAAACGAAAAGATAGAAACGAACGGAGACAAAGGCAAAAAGCAAGGAGGACGAGAAGATAGTGGACGGAGACGAGGAGGGGGCGGGAAGGGTAGGGGAGGGAGGGTTGGAAAAAAAAGGAGTAAAAGTTCGATGCGGAGGAGAAGTGGCAAAATGTTACGGTCGTTAAATGAGAATTTCCGTGATCGTTCCTTTTAGTGAAAGTTATTCTAACGAAATAAACAACGCCGAGGACCGAGAGAGTCCGGGGCTATCGGTGCCGGCACGGCGCCATAATCGTTGAATTTAATTACGGTTTAATGCGACGACCGAACGTTCTACGTTTGAGAAAGTTTCTTAAGCCCGTTAATATCGACGTAGACCTGTGTGTTGTCTCTCGGCATCTAGACGGTGTCCCGATTACGTACTTACTTACTTACTTACTTACTTACTTACTTACTTATTTACTTACTTACTTACACGTACCTCCGCGAAATAGCCCGAACATTCACGAACGCCCACGTTCGTACTCTTAATTCCAAAGTCGAGAAGAGTTAATTTATCAGGAGGGTGGATCTACGAGGTTTTGTATCGAAGCAAAGTTGCAAAGCAAAAAATCTCGCACTCGTTTCTTATCGCCGTTCTCGCTCGCACCACCCTCGACCTCTCCCTTCCTCAATCGTCCCTCTACCACGAGAGAGAGAGAGAGAGAGAGAGAGAGAGAGAAAAAAAACAGATAGAAAAAGGAACGAAAAGCGTGAGATGAAAAAAAAATCAAATGTCACTTTCGATCTTATTCCTTTCACTTGTAATGGGGAAACCATAACGTCGAGGAGTTGTCCGAATAATTTCGTCGTTATAAATAATTTCGAAACGACAAGCCGTGGATTTTTTGTTATTTTTGTAAATATAATATACATATATATATATACATATTTTTTTTTTCTTTCTTTCTTTTTTTCTCTACGACAATCTATCAATTAATCGACGTGTACACATATATATATATTTTTTTGTCCATTCTTTTCTCTCTCTCTCTCTCTCTCTCTCTCTCTTCAATTCTTTGCCTCCCCCATGCCATTTTTCCTCTTAAATAATGAGTCGTCTTAATGATTTGACTATTAGTAAAAGGTGTACTTAAAGGCAAAGTATGCGAATACTTCATTTTGTACGTGTCTCTTTATAAATTCTCCTCGCATAGGTATTAATTACGTATGGGACAGTGCCATTTATCAGTGGTGGACAATTTAATCGTTAAGACCGAGTTAACGTTAAATCCAACATGGCATCGTATCGATCTTAATGTTAATTAATATTCCACGCGGTCGGTACCGGTGGAAAAGATCGTCGCGGGAGCATTCGACGAGGCACAACTCTTACCAGTGAAACCTGCCAAGCGGTATATGTTGGTTAATCCTAAACCGGTTGTAAACGCGCCTTGGTCATCGCGATATCGTTGACTTACTAATTGGTAGGATAACAGACAAATACGTATCTGCCCGTATCTTCTGGCTCTGCCACCGAATTTTCATACTTTTCGACCGGTATTTGTAATAGCATCCGAAAGAAAAAAAAAAAAAAAAAAAAATAATAAAAAAAAGAAAGAAAGAAAGAAAAGAAACGAAAAGGAAAGAAAGTTGTCGCTTCCAGGTTCTTTTTTCTATTTTATATATATATATATATATATATATATATATATATATTTCTTACGAAAGATCAATTAATTTCAATCGGCCTACTTTTAATTCATTATACGTGACAAAAATTAATTCGAATCATCTTTCATACCCGTATCATTATCAATCGTAATGCGTCGGTCGATCGATCAATGTTAAAAAAAAAAAAAAAAGAAGAAAAAAAAATCGAATCTTTCAGTGACTTTTTCTTTTATATCGTGTATTGATTGATAAACAAAAAATCCCTCGTACCTCCCCGATTAAAAAAAAAAAAAAAAAAAAAAAAAAAAAAAATCGGACGAAACAATCAATGGACGTCGTATACGCGTATGTCAAAAACTTTTGAACGTGTGGTAGGTTTTGTGGTTCATCGTGATCGCTAGCTGCATAAGCGAGAAAAATTTACGATTGGCACGACGCGTGCTTACGCTTCCCCATCCCTCCTTCTCCTCACCTCCCTCCCATAATTTCACGCAATTTATTCGAACGAAACGTTGGTGTTGGTCGGCTGGAAATTGTTGTTGTTGTTCGCGTGACGTTAATCTAAGTGAACCCAAAGTGGTAGCTCGTGTAATAACAATCCGTGGGTGGTCCTCACCGCGTGATACGAAAAGCAAAGATGCCCGAGAGGCTTCCTCGTAAACATTATACCGATCACTTGTTATATATATATATATACGTGTGTGTGTGTGTGTGTGTGTAAGTATGGGTGTGGGTGTAAGTGTTACACATAATAAATCTCTAACATCTAACAGAGAAAATTACTTTCACGAGTTTTCAGGGGAATTAACAGGAACGTGATTTTAACTGTCCGTGAACGTTCCCATCCCATTCCTCACCCTCGTCCACTCTCTTCCAAATAAAAGTTAAAAAAAAAAAAAAAAAAAGAAAAAAAAATGACTAGTATAATTGTTGACGGAAGGAAGGTGCAACGATAACGAGTCGAGCATTAAGTTCGAAGCTTATTTGAGAATTAGAAGTACTTGCTAATTGAAGCGCGTGGAGAAATTATTTTATTATTTTTTTCTTTTTTTTTTTTTTCTTTTTAAGGAACAAATTACATTATCAATTTATCAATTATCGTGACGGTGGTACAGAGGAGAGAGGCAAAAGATGAAAACTAGTCGCGTTGTTAAAAATCAAGGTACGATTGCGCCGCACGTGACCGAATAAGATCGCATTGAAAAGAATACAAAGGAAATAATAATAATAATAATAATAATAATAATAGAGAGAAAGAGAGTAAGAGAGAGAGAGAGAGAGAGAGAGAGAGAGATTTTCACACCATCGAGAGTGTGAATGCGAGGAACAAACTGTTGGGACGATGATACCGGACCGACAGGGAGGAAATAAAAGAAACTTGAGTCTATATCACGTCGTTGTGTAGTTGTATGAATTGAAGGGGGCAGAAAAAAGAGAAGAGAAGAGAAGAGAAGAGAAGAAAAGAAAAGGAAAGAAAAAAAAATAAGATGAAGGAAAAAAAAACATATTATTATCAAGGAGAGAACACACGTTCAGGTTGAACAAGAATCGAGAGACGAATTTTTCTATCTCGTGGAACGTAAAAAGGTTAGCTGGCTGCGAAGATATTAACTACCGACTCACCCCCACCCCATTGTACCATCCCTACCCCCTCTGTACCATTTCTCTCCTTCTTTCTTTCCTTTTTTTTTCTCTTTTTTTAGGAGTTGGCGAGAAAGAAGTAAGGGAGAAGAAAACGACGGCACAAGGTGGAGAACGAACTTTCGACGAATCCGTTATGGTTACTCGTTCGACCGAAACGTTCTCTCTATCTCTTTCTCTCTCACTCTTTCTGTCTCTCTCTCTCTCTCTCTCTCTCTCTCTCTCTCTCTTTGACGTATCTTTACGCCCGATCTTGAATTTAATCGTCTCGAGGGTGTAGACTTTTCTCTCATTTTTTCCCCTTTTTTCTTTTCTCTTTCCTTTGTCGTTATATATATATATATATATATATATATATATATATATATCCTCTTCTCTTCTCGCTCTACGAGAAATCACGTCGACAGGACACTTTGGTATCATCAATTTCCAAAAAAAAAAAAGAAAAAGAAAAAAAAAACATGAAATAGTATACGACTACCGTAATCGCGTTCAACGCGTGAACACGTTACAA
>OU427001.1:7503264-7555764 GCA_911387935.1 Dolichovespula saxonica
GGCCCTCTCACCCTCTCTCCTAAGAACTACGAGGTGTTCGAGCTACGCCCGTATATACATACGAGCCTTTTCCTTCCTTCCCTCTCTCTCTTTCTCTCTCTCTTTCTCTCTCTTTCGTTCTTACTCACTCGTTCACGTAAACGACCAACGACGAGATTTCAAGGGTCGATAGGGACGAGCTTGACGGCTGATTTCTTTCACGCTTAGATTCGTTTCTACCCTCCTACTCTATATCTATCTCTATCTCTCTCTCTCTCTGTCTGTCTCTGTCTCTGTCTCTGTCTCTCTCTCTCTCTCTCTCTTTCCATCGTTCACCATTCTACGGCATATCTCTAACGACGTGGAAAGTTATACGTCGGTGTATCTGATTATTACGCTCGTTACGGTGAAAGAGCTTTCGGGGCGGGCGGGGGGTGGGAGGCGAGGGGGTATGGGGGACGACGACAAGGAGGCAACACGTCCGACGAGATCGACGTGTGAAACGACGATCTTCGATATCACATTGGCCTTCGGGATACTACACGATAATGCATCGTAACTTTTCATATATTTCTCGTAAACAAAATTTATGTTAAATAACGACGATTAAGGATTCATATTTAATCGAGCCGATGAATATATGTATATAGATTTTTTCTTCTTTTCGATATCAAACGAAAATATGAACGTTTGGAGATCTATTCTCGTCATATTAAAATTTAATATCTATTGTAATCATATTAAAAATTAAGAACAAATATTTCGATCGTACGATCTGTAATTTAATCGTCGATATTACGTCTTCTCTTGAATCTCTCGTTTATATAATTTTCTTTTTCTTTCCTTTTTTTTTTTTTTTTTTGATTTAATCGTTTTCTCGAGATGTCGCTTGCACTCGATACTGCACGTTTCATCTTGTGTATTCGATAGGAAGTTAATGACAATGAAATTGACGTTAACGATAATTGGGTATTCGTCATGAACGGACGAGTATATAGGACATTTTTTATTTTCGATATTCAATGAAAAAAAAAAAAAAAAAAAAAAAAGAAAATAGAAAGAAAAAAGAAATTAAAATTCAGATACATACTCGACGTCGATATTAAAATCGGAATGATATACTTGTTCGCGATAATACTTTCGAATCGATTTAAATTAGCATCGTCCTGTCTATGGATATTTTGTGAGTAAATTTTTACAAGTAAATATGAGTTAATAATTTTTTTTGTTTTTACGTATATATTGACACGCACACACACGCGCGCACACAACATACATATATACATATATATATATATATGTAATATATTTATACAAATATTTAATTATCATTTTAGCAAAGATTGTAATTGCGATATCGCTTCGAACTGGACACATAAGCATTAGAAAAGAAAATCTTTAACGTTCTCACAATCGTAAAAGGCAAAAAGACGACGAACGACGACGACGAAGACGCCGTCGTCGTCGTCGTCGTCGTCCTCTCGATGAATCGGCACCGTTGTTATTTCGCAGTGAGCCGCGACGGAAACGGTATCGGCTTGCTATATGGTCATAGCCATCGTCGCCGTCGTTAAATCGCACCTTCCGCGGACTTTTGTCGGCTTCTCTTACTCGACGTGCATAAGTCGGTACTTTGAAAAGAACTTAACGAGCGGAACGAAAGAACTCTTAGAGACTCTTCAGAAAATCTTGAGGGGGAAAAAAAAATTTTTTTTTCCTCTCCTTTTCTCCCTCTCCCCTCTCTCTCTCTCTCTCTCTCTCTATCATTCCCTCTCTCTTTCTCCTTCTAATCGTAAGATATCTTTTTATAATCGTTGTTTCCTACTCTCGTAGAATATCGTTACGATCCGACCGATCGATTAATCATCGCAAGTCTTAAGATTAGATCGCACGAAATTTGTCGACTTTCGAACGCCACAGTCAATAAAGAAATATTTTATTATTATTTTTTTTTTTTTTCGAACAATTCACATCGACCTCGATCGAGCCAACGATAACGTTATTTATCGCATAACGACGATGATAATAACAATAACGTGTGTTTTTTTTTTTAATAATAAAAGAGAATGAAAAAAAAAGAAAAAAGGAAAAGAAAGAAACGCGTCACTTTTGAACTCCAATTAATTAATAACTCCGACGAAGAGAAAAGTATTCGTATTATAAAACGATCGCTAACGGATAACGAATTTCTTTTCTCAAATTTCGTATGAAAAACAAAAAAGAACAGAAAAAAAAATATATATATATATCACTCACCTTCTTTTTATCATTCTCCGTTTCTTTTTTTCTTTTTTTTTATTTTTTCTTTCTTTCCTCCTTTCTTCCCTCCCCCCTCCTCCCAAGATGAACGATAATTAAGTCACGATACAGTTTAGAGTTTCAAGCGTTTGCTTCGCACCTGCTCCAAAGTGTTATATGTATGGAAAAAAAAAGAAGTAGGTCTCTGGTTAGAGGTGTTAAGAGCTGTACTCCAAAGAAATAAAAAGAGCACAGCTTTCGAAAACGGTGAAGATGTAGAAGTAAAGGAGGTAGAAGAAGAAGAAGAAGAAGACGAAGAAGAATAAAAAGAAGAAGAAGAGCAGTCGGGGTTTTGGAGGAGCGAGGAGGAAAAAAAAAAGATGAGAAAAGATGAGAAAAGGGGAGAAAAAGTAAAAAAAGAAAAATAAAGACAAGTGTATGCGTATGTGTGTGTGTGTGTGAGAGAGAGAGATAGATAGATAGATAGAGTGAGTGAGTGAGTGAGTGAGAGAGAGAGAGAGAGAGAGAGAGAGAGAGAGAGAGAGAGATAGATAGAGAGAGTGAGTGAGAGAGAGAGAAAAGAGCTCGTTAGGATTTTTCCGCGGGTGCTAACCGGGCCTGCCCGAAGCGGAATGGAAGCGGAATGGAAGCGGAGAGGAGCGGATACACACAATGCTGTCCTCTGTGCAAGTTTCGAGGCGCTGCGCTAACGAGACGACCGAACATCGAACACAGCCGCCTTGGCTCCCGTCAATTGTTTCAGCAAACAACGAAACAATGGACAGTGGCCGAGCTATACTAATGGCCGGTTTATACGCTCCTTAACTCGCCCAGAGGACCCTCTCATTCTCTCTCATTCTCTCTCTCTCTCTGTCTCTCTTATTCTCTTTCTTTATTCCTCTCGATCACTACGTGGAATTTTTCTTCGCTTAGACTCGAGTTGCAAACTGACGACCATATCGGGCCACCCCATATGATCCTTAATCTCACACCATACCCATTTCACTTAGCGCTCTTATCCTTTTTTTTCCTCTCTCTCTCTCTCTCTTTTTACGGTGTTTCTTCCATTGGGAAGAATCTCCTTTTCTCTTTTTCCTATATTCTCTATTCGTCAAACGATTCGAGATAATTTCAGCCGCTTTACGCGTACTCGTAATGAGACACGTACGACAAATAATAGTAAGATTACTTTTGATTACGCATAATCATTTGATTCGATAGAAACCTTCGACGTCTCCTTCACGGCATAAATTTGTGCGGCAGAAATTATCGATAGTTTCTAAAAAAAAAAAAAAAAATAATAAATTAATAGATAGATTAAAAACTTAAATCGACAGATTTTTTTTTCCTCGTACGATTACGATCCGGCTTAAATTTATGGGATAAATTTTCGTTGTACGCCTTCGGCGTACGTAAATCTTCGGTATATAAATTCGTGGTTATACGTTTTAGGCGTGCGAAAAGTTTCGCGTTAGAAAATTTTTTTATTACGCACGTTTTTGTTAAACACGTTTCGGTGATATACATATTATTTTTGTTACAAACGTTATTGGGGATAAATTTTCTGCGACAAGCACCAACCACCACAACGTACATATGTGTCCTCATATTCGTGTAAATATTCGGTTATCGCCGACTATGTTTAACTTTCCAATTCGTGCTTATTTAGCACGCGTTTGTGCCGAAAGTCGTGCCGACAGTTAAACGACCCTCTCAACTCGATCGCAAAAATATCAGGCAGAATGATTCAAACTTCCTTCGAACACACGAACACGCGCACGCAAGCGCACAGATTCGGAAACTTACAGACACACACACACACACGCGCACACACACTTTCTAAAAATTCGGCACACTATAAGTTATAAAAAAAAATTCGATTTATAACGGACGTTTCAACGTTCGGTCCATTATTAAACTCAACGTCGCAAATGAAGAATAAAAAAGAAAGAGAGAAGAATCGACAAAGCAAATATATTTAATCGATCGCGAAAATACCGTCGTAACGATCTAACATTTCTTTCTTCTTCTCCTAAATATTCGTTTAATCATTCAATTAAAAAGTGAACCGAGACAAAACGGAGTAAAAGGATAAAAGAAAAATTCGTACGAGCGGGATTATTGAAATAGTCCACGAAAAATTATGCGTTGCCGGACGGAAAATTTTTAACGCGTTCATAAACTTCGAAGTTTGTCTGATCTCGTGAAAAAAAATAAAATTCAAAGCGTCGTCGAATCGTCGAAGGAACGGTCGAAGTCTTTCGAAAGGTGGACGGGAGAAAGGAGCTAAGAAAGAAAAAAAAAAAAGAAACGAAAGAAAGAAAAGAAGAAAGAAAGAAAGAGAGAGAGAGAGAGAGAGAGAGAGTGGTAGCCAGACCAAGAGATAAATAGAAAGGGACGGAAGGGAAGAGGGTTCCTGGAGAAGGGTAGGAAAGGGCGGGCGAGGGGGGAGGTGGGGAGGAGAGGATCGTAGGAAACGTAGGGCGAGAGTTTAGGAATAGGAGCAAACCGAGCGTGAGAGATTAACCCCTCTAACAGCGGCCGCCCAGTATATCAACGCTCGTGATAAAACGGCGGGCTGCCTCTTGCTCTCCGTTGCCACCCCTAACTGCCTCTATTGACTACCAGAATCCAATATATTCTACTCCAACGGCGGAGAAAACCGACTGGGAGGCGCCAGAATTTCATACATCTTCTTTCGTCCGATCCATCCCCTTGGTGGGGGGATGAAACGTTTCTTCTCACGTATTTATCTACATATACGTATACACGTATACGTGTTTACACACACACACACACACGCACACACATATACATATGTATATTTACCGAAACACACCCTCTTACTTCTATCAGCCTTTTCTCGTAGGAACCACGAGTACGAATAAAACGATAACGCGACGATTGAACTCGAATCTAAAACTCAATGCACGATCCGTCTTCTATACATATGTCTATGTATATATATATATTTTTTTTTTTTGATTTCATGGAGAAGTGAAAATAAGAGAAGCTTGAGATAGTTAAAAAAAAAAAAAAGAAGAAGAAGAAAGAAAAAGTTTCGGAAAGGTTCGAACAAGAATGAATAGTTGGATAGAATCGATCGTATCGATCGATTTATCGTAGATACGTTTCTCTTAATTTGCTACGATTCGAAGGGTGAAAAAGAGAAATGAGACCACAATAGTTATCTCTCTCTCTCTCTCTCTCTCTCTCGAAGGGAAGCTTCCCTTTTATCGACGTATTTAATTATCGATTGAGTATCAACGGACAACCGACGAGTGGAGATGATATATTAAATTTAGGATTGGAGGAAGGGAGAGAGGGAGGAGTGAGAGGGTGACGATGGGGATTACCCTTTCGTCCGTCTTAATTATATTGAAATTAATTATCTTAATAACGTGGGATAATGGTTTCATCGTATATATTTATTTCTAGATATATATATATATATATGTGTGTGTGTGTGTGTGTGTGTACACATACACACACACACACATATGTATATATACGTTGGTATGTATTTACATGTATAATTTATACATATCTACCCTACCAATTTTCATTTAGGTACGCGTTTTATTTATCAATAAGATATACATGCATACATACATACATACATACATACATACATACATACATATATATATATATATATATATATATATATATATATATATATGTATGAGAAAAGGGAGTTTGAGTAAGAGAATCCTAAATAGCCTAATAGCTCA
Organism: Dolichovespula saxonica; assembly: GCA_911387935.1. Taxonomy (NCBI): domain Eukaryota; kingdom Metazoa; phylum Arthropoda; class Insecta; order Hymenoptera; family Vespidae; genus Dolichovespula; species Dolichovespula saxonica. Next base: position 7,509,216 of record OU427001.1, read on the forward strand.
GTAAATATTAAAGCCACCGTACCAAAGACCGCCCTTTGAAGTAAAGACGATCCCAAAAATTTTTCCTAAATATCTAAGAAAGAGAGAGACAGACACGCAGAAAGAGAGAGAGAGAGAGAGAGAGAGAGAGAGAGAGGAACGGAAACGTCGAAGGAAAGTTTGCCTTGTAAGCGGATAACGTTGAGAGTCAACGGCTTATTGTTTCAATGGGGGTGATTTAGTCGGCATCGTTCACGGAGGTTTATCGATGGAGTTGTGTTTGCCCAGTTGGACCAATAAACGAGAACCTTTTCCTCTCGCCGAAAAATATGCTCTCCTTTTTTCTCGGATTTCCCGGACGGTGAAAAGCGTATTAGCGACATCGATGCGTCCCGGGAGATCCAGTTTCCCGTTTATACTCTCTCTCTCTCTCTCTCTCTCTCTCTCTCTCTCTCTCACACACACACACACACAAACACACTCTTTTTTTCTTTCGTCCTCACTCCTTCTTCTGTCTATCTGCTCTTTCTTTTCGTCGTAGTATTTTTATTTGAGTGGTCGGTTCCAATACTCCATCCGACAAATACATTTTTATTTTCTTTATACATAGGTATGGTGTATTTTTCTCTGTGTGTGTCTGTGTGTGTGTGTGAATGTGTATATATTTATACTATATATTTTCTATATATATTATTTTTTCCTTTTGTCTCTTCTTCTTCTTTTTTTTTTTATCCACGTTTATCCAGCGTTCTTTCCAACGATAGACGTAAGTAGATAGTAGTTTCGTATCAACGATGTGATCCAATAACAATCGAGAAGCAATTCGAGAGGTGAGTGAGTAGAACGATTAGGGGATGGAATCTGGTGGCCGAGAGAAAACAAAGAGACGACGATGACTACGACGACGATAGACTTAGCTTTGCCGATAGACGACGAACGAGAATCGGAAGCCATTCCATTCGCCACGTGAACACTAAATTCTTTTTCAATGGATTTGTGTTATCTCTATTTCTCTACCTCCCTCTCTCTCTCTCTCTCTCTTTCTGTCCTCTTCTTACGAATTCTTTCCTTTTAACTTGAATTATTTTCGTTTATTTCGAGACTACGTATTTATGCGTTAGAATGACTTGAGCTTTTCTATCTTTTTTTTTTTTATAAATTTCATTAATCGCAATTACAAATTTAAAAAGATCGACAGTTCCATCGATTCGATCGTTTTCTTTCTTTTTATTTTTTTTTTTATTTTTTTTTTTTTTTGTCGAATCTTAAATCTTCGATCGATCGATTCCACGTTGATAAATTACATGCATATGTCTGGTTATTAATCTATTATATATTTAATCGTTTTTTCTAAATCTCATATTTTGTTATTTCTAGTATAAAAACTTTGTTTCCAGGAAGAGAATTCTATTAACTTATCATACGAGATAAGTAAGGGAACGTCCCTTTTTTTTCTTCTCTCTCTCTCTCTCTCTTTCTTTCGTTAAGTCGATATTATCGAAGATTTACTCTCGAGAACGTTCAATATCGCTTACGGATAGTTATCGCGGCCCTACCGCGCTCTCCCGCAAGCCACCCGTTTTATAAATTACGTAACATGAATTTTGCTATCGAGAGTTGGTGGAGTTCAAAAAAAAAAAAAAAAACGAAAAAGAAAATAAAATAAAGAAAAAAAAAATAAAGAAAGAAAGAAGTAAATAAAGAAAGGGAAAAGAATCAATGTATCCCGGTCGCGAAAAGGGCGCTCGTAAATATCCATCGCGTGCGGAGTTCGCTTGGCGAACGTGCTTCTCGAAAATAGGTCGTAGCCATAGCTAGGCACTCTCTGTCGAAGGCGTAACCGTGCACATAAATAGCGTTCCGTCTTTTTCTCTCTCTCTCTCTCTCTCTCTCTCTCCCTCCCCCACCCCTCTCCACCCCTCCCCCCGCCGCCTTTTTCGCGTTCTCCCTCTCCAAACCGAGTTCTGTTGAAACAGTCCGTTCGGGAAAAAGTGGCCCAACTTGGACGACAGGAATTTATGATTTTTTATTCCCATTCGGAGAACAATGGACACATTTCGAAATAAACAAAAAGAGAATGAGAAGGACGGACAGATGGTAAGAGAATAAGAGAGAGAGAGAGAGAGAGAGAGATGATATATATATATATATACGTTTGATGAAAGTAAAAGAAAAGGAGGAAAATACTATATTTATATATAGTATTATATATATATATATATATATATATATATATATATATATAAAAGAGAGAGAGAGAGAGAGAAAAAAAAAGAAAATGAAAACGGGTAGATCGAATTAGCCGTACGATTCGCCAACGTAATACCTAATCTCGAAAATCGGAAAGGTGATCTGAGATAGATAGAGAAAGACGAGTAAAGAGAACTAGATTGAGAGAGAGAGAGAGAGAGAGAGAGAGAGAGAGAGAGAGAGAGAGAAAGGGTAGTTCGGAATAAAGGCGTATACTCGGGAAGTATAGTGCGGCGGAGTGGTGGATCGTTGGGGGGGTGGAGTACAGATAAAGGGTATTTTATCTCGCGGAATAACGCCCAACGGCTGGGGTATCGCTACTCTTCTCCTACCCACTCTCTCTCTCTCTCTCTCTCTCTCTCTCTCTCTCTGTCTTTCTCTTCCTTCTCTCTTTCACTTCCGAGCCAGATTTTTTTTTTACTGCCACTCTCTCTCTCTCTCTCTCTCTCTCTCACACTCTCTCTTTCTCTACCGAACGTTCGTTCGCTATCCGCATCGAATCTTTCAATAAAAAATTTTGTAGCCCCGCGGAGTCAGCGCCATTTTGTGAGTTTAAATGGAAATCCGGGGGCTGTGGAGAAAGAAAGAAAGAAAGAGAAAGATAGATAGATAGATAGATAGAGATAGAGAGAGAGAGAGCGGAAGAAAGGGGGTGTGGTAACAGAGTGGGAGAGTACTCTTAGCATGCAAATTAAAGTGCTGCCATTTGAATGCGAATAAAACGCCCCCGAGAACGAACCGTGTGAGAAAGAGAGAGACAGAGAGAGAGAGAGATATATAGACGAATACGTGGGGTGGAAAAAGAGAGACAGAGACAGAGACAGAGACAGATAGAGAGAGAGAGAGAGAAAGAGAGAGAGTGAAAGAGGTTGAGAGGGAGAAGGAACGAGCTTGACAGATCGCGCGACAGAGGTGCTTACGTGGTCGAGAGGAAATTTCGAAAAGGATCCTTCTCTATTCCACGTTTCCTCGCATTCGTCGTTTAAACTACGCCCACTTCTTCGCGATGAAAAAGAAAAAGAAGAAAAAAAAAAAAAAAAGTAAGAAAGAAAAAAATACGTCTTCTCTGTCGTTTCGTGAACTTTCGAACGTTTACTCTTCCCTTTCTTCATTTTCCTCTTCTTTTTTTCTTTTTTTTTCTCCGCAAACGAAACTACACTCGCACGATTCCGCGCTTCGAGTAGTCTTTATAACGTCGTCATCGTGCGTATCGTTCGTCGATTGATGATCGATCGATGAATTTAATTTAGCTTCGTTCGACTCGCTCTGACAACGACGTAATAAAAAAAAAGAAAAAGAGGAAAGGAAAAGAACAGTGGAATTAATTTCACTCGACGGAAAAATTACGATCGTTCGACTTAATAATAATAAGAATAATAAAATAAATAAATACGTCTCGTCAAGTCGTACGATCCATTTGACATTTTTACAGGTACGACCTACGTCTCCCTCATTATTTATTTTATAATCATTAATCGACGTTATCGAATCGAACGATAAACCGTATCGATTTGCTCGTTTCTTTCTCGATTCGAAGGTAAATACGTAGGATCGTCGGACAGTGGCATTGCAATTCTTACGCAAGTGAAAGTTATCTGCGTTAGATTAGATGGTTCAACGATTTTTTTTTCTTTTTCTTTTTTTTTTTTTTTTTAATAAGATTTATACGTCTTTATAACAACTCATCGACACGATCGAACGTATTTACGTAGGAATTTTTAATTCCTTATTTTACGTTACTTTTATTTTTCATTTTTCTTTTTTTTTCTCTCGACTTTTCATTATCTTCGTTCCCCTATAGGATTTTTAAAATCTTCCGATATTAATTAAACGGGGGAAAAATTTCAAAAGGCAATCACACTGGTCGGTGTTTCAACGGGATTATAACATAGTCCTTATTTAGATAAGTAAGTATAGTAAGTAAGCAAGTAAGAAAATAAGTAAGTAAGTAAGTAAATACTTACAACGTTAGAACCTCACGTTGTCACGTTTCTCCCCGTTGTTTCTCGTGTTCAAAGGCGTACGCTTAATAATCCACGCGTTGTCTAAGTAGGTTACCAATACTATTACCAGAGAAGGTCTTGGTCGCCGCGGTCAGGGAATTATGGTAAATTAACGCCAATGGTGGTTTACCTTGTTCGCTAAATGATCTCTCTCTCTCTCTCTCTCTATCTCTCTCTTACTCTACTATGGTTAAAACCCATTCTCTTTATTCTCGATAACCATAAAATAATTACAAACGTTGTTATAAATGTCGGAGCATTAACGAAAACGTCCAATTAAATATAAATTCTCAAATAAGATCAATCGTACTTTTCCTCTGAACGTTACGATCCTAATTAGTAGTTTTAAGTTAAAAAAAAAGTAAAAGAAACAAGTTTGTTAAAAAAGTTTTAACGAATGATTAACGAAAAAAATAAATGAATAAATAAATAGACGAGAAAAATTAATTGATTAATCAATTCGATTAGATATGTGAGTGCTTGAAATAATGGGGAAGAAAAATATTAACAGAAGAGAAAGAGAAAAAGGTAAGAAAAAGAAATAAGAAATACGTTCGGCGTAAATTTTCCTTTAGCGAGATAAAAACTGCAGTGAATATCAGAGGTCCACTAAAACTCGACGGTCCTTTCAATAATCATCGTTGTAATATTCACTATCTCTATCTCTCTCTCTCTCTCTCTCTCTCTCTTTCTTTTTGGGTTATTACCCTAAAAGAACGTTCGTCTTCGACGAGGATAGGAGCATCGTGGCTCCGTGTCCGACAGTTATGAAATTTCTTTAGAATTATTTCGCTCGCCTAACACCATTCTGAATTTCCTCATGGAAAGAGAGACAGACAGAGAGAGAGAGAGAGAGAGAGAGAGAGAGAGAGAGAAGTTTGCAGGCATTCGTTGGAATAAGAAATAATATTTTCCTCGAGGCTCCCAAAGAAAGAAGTAGCTATCTCTTTCCTGTTCTCCATCTCGTTTCCTCTTGCTCGAGACTCTCTATCTTCGTCTCTCTCTCTCTCTCTCTCTCTCTCTCTCTCTCTCTCTCTCTATTTCTTTCTATACCTTCTTGAAGTAAAACGACGCACCTGCCGTCCCACGGGATTTAATGTGGTTTTATGAAAACCATCTCGTGAAAACTCTTAATTGCCGACGAAGAGGACTGAGAAATTATGCGTCTTATAAAAAGTCAGGGTCGCTCAGCTTCCGTAGATTCACCTCTCTCTCTCTCTCTCTCTCTCTCTCTCTCTCTCTATCCTATCTCTATCTCTATCGTTAACTATGTATATATATATATATATATATATATATATATATATATATATATATATATATAATATGAAGAAGAAGGTAGGAACGAAGTGAGCGTGGATTTAATACCGTCGCCGCAAGCCGCGTTTAAATGGCGAGATGGTTGAAATCTCGACGACGCATGCTCCGTGAAATCCTCGAGAAAATTAATATCCCTTCTCGAGCGTACCCTCCTCGTTCCCTTCCCTTCCCTCCCTCATTCTCTCTTTCTCCTCTCTCTCTCTCTCTCTCTCTCTCTCTCTCTCTCTCTCGCTCGTTGTCCTCCAGATTGCAAGAACAACGACGACCGTGCCTGAAAATTTTCGAGGACGATCTCTTAACGCCCTTAACCACGTACCTATACATACCTATATATACATATATGTATATATATATATATATATATATATATATCTTATACACATACATACATACATACATGTGTGTGTGTGTGTGTGTGTGTGTGTGTGTGTGTGTATGTGTGTGTAGTCGGTTGAGAAGCATGGCGGACCACCCCACGGCCGTTAAACTTTAAAGGATACTCAAGAGGAGTAAGAGGTGCAAAAGTGCACGTGGAACGGTGATCCTGATTTATACGTGCGTAACTTTGAATTTATCGTTCAGCATGATTCCTCTTTAGTACCTCTCTTACTCTTCAATGTTTTTTTTTTTCCTCTTCTTCTTCCTCTTCTTCTTCTCCTCCTTTCTTTTCTTTTCTTCCTCGTCATTTCCTTTTTTCCCCGTCCTCTTCTTTTTCTTCTCAAATCTCCTCTTCTTCCATCTTTAACCCTGAAACGTTCCTCTATGTGTATCGAACGACTAACGAGAGAAAAAAAGATATATGCATATATATATATATATATATATATATATATATATATATACAGAAAGAGAGAGAGAGAGAGAGAGAGAGAGAGAGAGAGATAGACAGACAGAGATTGTGCGACTTAAAACAGATTCGATTGAACGTAAAACGATTTATACTTAAGTTAAATCACAGATATAGATGTTACGATGAAAATAGAATGAAAAGAGGAATCATCATTCTTTTCTCTCTCTCTCTCTCTCTCTCTCTCTCTCTCTCTCTCTTTCTCTTTCTAACTCGAAAATACATTGAATTTTCTCGAGAGAATACTCTACACGGTCGTCTTTTCTTGAATCTTTTTTCCCTAAGAAGCTAAGAAACCGATCGTAGAGGAGGAGACTCAAGGAGGAAAGAAAAATCGTTTTATAAATTCCGTTCGGCGTACTTTGCATTTCCCTTCTGTCCTACGTGTCTCAGCCCTTATAGGACTCACCCTATCCCGTTCCTCGATCGACACCTGACTCCTTCTCTCTCTCTCTCTCTTTCTTTCCTTCTTTTTCTCCTACATGGCACTTTTTCTCTTCGTCCACCCTCGACTTTCGATTCGACTAGCCTATTCGTTGAATTTCTCACTCTCTCTCTCTCTCTCTCTCTCTCTCTCTCTTTCGCCATTTCGCTTTTCGTTATCACGTCCAATTCCACGAGTCGAAGATATCCGGCCGGCGATAAGGGCGCGCGGAATTTAAATAAAGCGAATCAATATTTAAATCGCGGGCGCCCTCCGTACTCGGTAGCTTTCTACCTCGATTTTCTTCTACTCTTTCTCTCTCTCTCTCTCTCTCTCTCTCTCTATCTCTCTATCTTTCTTTCTTTTGTACCATAGCTCGTTTTCACCTACTCCCGAGCTTTATATCGACAGGCTCGTTTATCCTATTCGCTTTGTCGGACGACTCGATCTCTTTCCGCTCTTTTTCCTCTTTACTTTATTCCCTCTTTATTCCCTCACCCCCACCCCCCCCCTCTCTCTCTGTAGCTACCTATCTATCCATCTATCCTTTTTCTTCAATGTTCGAGCTTCAATAGCCCAAATGATTGTACTTATACCCGACGAAATTAGATTTGTTCTCGATCGAAGAAACGAGCAAAAAAAAATAAAAAAGAAAACGAACGTTCACGTCCGTTATAAGTCTATACGTTCGTTTCGTAATCTCGCTCGAATATAATCGATCGATCGAACGAACGATCAAGTTGATTATCTATCCGGTAATAACGAAAATATAAATATCTATCTTGCGAGTAATATTTGCGACGTTAAACCGATCAGATCCTGAGGTCATTATCATTGATCGTTTTACGCGAATCCCGTATATTATCGTTAGGACCGAATTTCATTCGATACGATTTCGATTCCATGAGAATAATTCGTTCCCATCGATCATCGCGAGTCTCGGGAGCTCTAACTCTTCTCCCCCCCCCTCCTTCTACCCCTTACCAGTCTTCTAGGCCTAGTAAATATTTTGCCAACTAGAGAACCTCTATCTTCGTGGGGTCGCTGCTCGGGGATCGATCGTCGATCGATCTTCTCGAACGAAACTGACAGCCATTGGCAATGTCCATGAATCGGCATATACGATAATTGTCAAGGAAGAAATAACATTTTTGCATCCTCGATGAACGTAAATTCGTTGAAAATCATATTAACTCGTCGATATTCCCTCGCATTTCATTTCTTTCGTTTGCGTCGATTCGACGATACGCTATATCGTATTTTAATACAATCTTATGTATATGTGTGTGGTAAGAATAGTAAATTGAAACGAAAGTATTTCGATAACGGGACAATTTTTCTTACTTATGTATACGTGCGTGTGCATGTAATGGATGCGGATTGATGTTGTTACATAGCGACATTTATAACGAGATTTATAAAAAGATACGCAAAATATTTATATTAAATAATTCTATAAATTAGATTAATATTTTAAGACGATTAATTAAATACATATATATATATATATAATTAAATTAAATTAAAATTAAAAATTAAATTAAATTAATAAATATATAAACTTACTTTATTACGTGTTAACAAGACGACGGCTTGAAGCGAACTGAATGTTCGTCCTCAGTTCGTCTCTTTCGCAGTAGAAACAATTCATACTAATGTTTACGTTTCTAATACGAACGACGTGACCCGGAATATAAACGTAGTTACGATACGCAGTTATATAACCTTACTGATGTATATACTACGAATTAATAAACATGTGTTTTTATTTGAATACTTCGTTTACCTACCAAATTCTAACACACACACACACACATATATATATATAAGTATGTATGTATGTATATATATATGCGTGTGCTGTTAAATCGTGTCAACGATTCCAACGTTCTCGAGTTTTCTCTTTTATCGAATATCAAAGTAACGTTATTTCGAATTTCCCCCTGCCCCCTCCCCCCCCCACCCGAATATATCCCGGTCGACCTTAGTGTCACAGGATCGTAAAGAAAAGAGAAAACGTTAAAATTGTAAACTGCTCTTGGAGCACCACCACCGCCACCACCACTACCACCATGACCACCATTACTACTACTGTTACCTACTACTGCTACTAACGTCGAAGACGTCGAAAGTTTAAAGTAGAATTTGGAATATACCTCGGCGTCGTTTTAGCGTAATTCGACGATTTCTGTGCAAAAGGGGATCAACGATATGCCGATATCGATGTCTCTCGAAGGAGAGAGAACCGGACTATGGTCATCCAATATCCAGCCAGAGAAGGAGGAAGAAGAAGAAGAAGAAGAAGAAGAAGACAACGACGACTTCCTTTCGGGTGCTTATCCTCTCTCTCTCTCTCTCTCTCTCTCTCTCTCTCTCTCTCTTTCTCTCGTTCTTTCATCCTGTTTTCTGGACCACACCGCAACGAAGAGTCCACCATCACCACCACAACCACCACCAACGTCACCACCACTTTCTCCCTCCCTTTCTCCCTCCCTCCCTCCCTCCCTCCCACCCTCCTCACCATTCTTACCTGCCCTCCCTCCTACGGAGAGACTTGAATTTTATATCGGGCAGAGGTGCATGTATATCGATGACGCCGGGGACGACGCGCCATGTAAATCCGGGAATACGTGTGCGCCGCGAGAGAGACAGAGAGAGAGACAGAGAGTGAGAGAGAGAGAGAGAGAGAGAGAGAGAGACGATAGCCGCACTTGCCGTTTAAAACAATGCCTTTTGTTTCGTTCGAAGATGGCAACCTCGAGAAATACGCAGAGAGAGAGAGAGATAGATAGATAGATAGATAGATAGATATATAGATAGATAGATAGAGACAGAGAGAAAGAGAGAGACGAAACGGAATCTTACTTTTCAATGTTCTACGCCATTTTTCCATATCGTTCTTTGGTAGGATATTACGATTTTATGTTTCTCTTTTCCTTTTCTTTCCTTTTTTTTGTGTGTTTTTTTGTTTTGTTAATTTATTATTTATCCATTAAAAACGAGCATGACAGTAATACTTTTAAAACGACAATAATAATTGTCACTGTCGTCGCATAAGAATTATTTACGATTTATGATTAAAATTGTTCGTGATATCTTTCATTACGATTGATTTGTATTTTGATGAGAGATCAATTCGTGAAACAGAGAGAGAGAGAGAGAGAGAGAGAGAGAGAGATAATCCTATGAAGCATTGTTAAAGTCATTAAATTATAAAGATCGTAGATTTTCTTCGATCTTGTTTAGAATTAGCCAAACTGGATCGTATTTTATTCGAAAAAAATAAAAAATAATTCGATACTTTATTTCTTTTCTTTTCTCGTTATTGAAATAAAAAATAAAAAAAATAAAATAAAATAAAATAATGATAAAACATCTCTATCTCTACATCTAAGAAAGAAATAAAGGCATTTCTAGCTCTAGATAAGAGTTAGATCCAATATATATATATATATATCTCAAGAGCTACCTCTCCTTCGCTGTAGTAACATGAATAAAAGATGGCGTGGATCGTTGGCCGAGGACGTTTTCGCATGCGTTTTCCGTCCTTCTAAAAAAGGACGGAGTAGAAGGGCCAGTTGATAGGGCGTAGGTCGAAAAGCGAGACCTTTGAAAAGTTGCCCATCGAAACGAGAGTAAGAAGGAAGGATGGAAAGAAAATAAGAGGAAAAAAAAAAAGAAAGAGAGAGAGAGAAAGAAAGGGCCAAGAATGAAGAGGAGGACTCGGCGATTATTGATAGGGCTAATAATACCTTTTCCCCTTTTCGTCGTCTGTCTCTCTCTCTCTCTCTCTCTCTCTCTCTCCCTCCTTCCCACGCAGATTATTTCTTTCTTTCCTTCTTATTTTTTTTTTGTTTGCTTTTCCTTTCAATTCGACGCTTATAAAAAGAAAAGACGCGAGAGGCGCGGAATAGATTTTATTTTTAATGCCAACGACGGGGTCGCGAAGAAAAGAAAAAAAGAAAAGGGAAAGGGAATGAAAATATTCAAAGCGATCGAAAATTAAAATAAAATATCATTGGTAATGCAACGACGCCGCGATCATGCGTCCGCAATATCGATGGTTTTTATCTCTTTCTTCTTTTTATTTTTTTTTTATTTATAAATAAAAATAAAAGTACGTCTCTCTCTCTCTCTCTCTCTCTCTCTCTCTCTCTCTCTCTCTCTGTGATAGAACGATGTTGTTCCATCGAGTTTATAATTGAAAATAACGGATTTACAGAAAAGATCTTAAATGATTATAATGATAAAACGATCGAGTAGAAACGTTTTGTTATTAAGGAACATAAAAATGAATAAAATATATAAATAAATAAATAAATAAATAAATAAATAGAAAGAGCGAGAGAGAGAGAGAGAGAGAGAGACGAAGAGTAGGAGGTCGATAAACTGGGTACGGATTAATAGGCCTCTAAATGGCGTGTGCAATGATTTCCATTAATATTCATGGGCAGCCGATGCGGAACGCGCCTATGATTTATGACCTTTAATTTTCGCACGGCGACACGCGCAGCCCTAATATATACTAGCAAACACGGTCTCACCCATTGCCTCCTCTCTCTCTCTCTCTGTCTCTCTCGTCTTTATTAAGGTGGTGGTAGTGCGTGCGAACGTCGTTCGATCGTTAAAAACTACGTTGAAATTATCGAACGAGTAGAGGGCGAGATGATTGAATATTCGTGAAAAACGGATGAGAAAGAATTATGTCAAAAATATACGCTAAGGGTTTGGACGTGTTTTGATTATAATTATTTTTTTTTTTTTTGATTCATCTAATTTTCCTTCCTTTCTATCTCTCTTCTCTTCTACGTCGCTTTAACGTTCCAATCTTTTTCTTTTTTTTCTTTACTCCTCCACGATTGTTCACAACGATCAAAATTCGTAACGTTCAAACGGAACAACTTATTCCTTATTCGTATAAGAACGAGGAAGAAAATAATCGTTGATAAAATCCAATCGTATTCGTCGTAAATATTTTCAATAGATTTACGGGATTTACGAGACGATCGGAGAAAATTTTTCTTAACTTTCATATAGTTTTCGGGATGATCGGTGAAAAGCCTGTAGTAGAACGTTGAACGTCCGTGATAATGATTCCTGTCCTTTCAAAAAAAAAGAAAAAAAAAAAAAAAAAAAAAATAGAAAAACCCTTTTCTTTCTCTGACACCAGGTGCAGAAAGCTATCGCGACGTTGGGCAAACATTTTGAAAGTGCCCCGCATAAATACACACGCACGCGCACACACACACACACACACACACATATAGAAGACGATGATGACTACTTTAGGCGTTCCCTACTCTAGTAGCGGCACCTTTGCCCTTGCCGATACGTAGGAGTTAGGGTAGTTTCTTTTAACTAAAGGGACCGACGCGTACGCTTCTCAGGAAGTCGATGTAACTCGAAGCCGCTTCAAGAGTGACCGAAAGGAGACGAGACCAAACTCGCGAAATTCCAAAACTTTTCGAAGACCATTTTCTTCTCTCTCTTACTCTTACTATCCCTATTTTTCCATTTCTCCAAACAGAAAGTTCCTTTCTATTTGAGACAACGTAGAAGCCTTTAACCGATCAAGAAACTGTTCGGTTATTTTAGGTAACCATACAGTTTTGTCCCTCGTATTTTTAGGATGTCCCGGATTATCCCCGTCAAATGCAATCGTTTGTTCTTTTTTTTTTTTTTTCTAGAGGCGAAAAAGAAAATAAAACGAAAGAGAAATTGAAAGGGCGAACGATCGTCGATGAACGTGAATAAAATTCGTGATATCCGTTTGTTACTCGTCGAAGTACGATATCAACGAATTAAAATAAATTATCATATCCTTCGATGTATATCGTGTTACGTGGATTAAATAAATAAATAAATAAATAAATAAATAAATAAATAAAAAGAAAAAGGAAATTAAAAACAAAAACAATGTCGACGATGGCGTTATAATACTTGTATAACACAGCACAGATTGAAAATGTCGATCTCGTCTCTTAATATCGTCTCGTTTAACCGAAACTGAAGCGATCCTCTCGTTCGAATTACCAAAAAAAAAGAAAAAGAAAAAAAGGAGGAGAGGAAGAAGACGAAGACGTAGAAGAAGAAGAAGAAGAAGAAGAAGAAGAAGGAGAAGAGAAATGAACGAAAAAGGAAAAAAACGAAAACAAAAGAAAAAAGAGGTAAGAAAGATAAAAAATGAACTGCATTCTTGACACCGTATGGTATAGTTCTTATACCAGAGGAACATGCGCCGGGCAACAACCGTCGACAGATCCAGGAAGCGTCCGTTCATCGATACGGGCATTAAGATTTAATAATTCTTGGTGTGCACCTTACGAGGTACGGCCGTCAGGTGGAAGGGTGCTTTATGCGGTTTAACATTGTAACATAGCTGGCGAACCGTGCTGGGCGGCGCGTACGAAAGAGAGGAAGAAAGAAAAAGAAAAAGAAGATGAAGAAGAAGAAGAATAAGAAGAAGAAATATCAGAGTCGATGAAAGAGAAAGAGAGAGAGAGAGAGAGAGACGGAGAATATGTGTGTGTGTGCGTGGATTGAACGAAGAAAGAGAACGAAAAGAGAGAGAGAGAGCATGAACTGGAGGAAGAAAGAGAGAAAGAGACAACAAGTGAGAGAGAAAAAGAACGAGTCGAACGAAGACGAAAGAAAGACGGAGAGAGAGAGAGAGAAAGGGGGGGGGGGATTGCGAGGGCGAGAAGAGGGGTGGATCGAGAATTCAAATACCGTCGCCATTAAACTGAATAACGAGGAGAGCGGCCGTTCGAAATATGAACACGGCCATGATTTGCGGCCTCGTAAACCCGTTCATAACGAATAATAATGTCACCGGTGCGCCGGCTCGGCCGTAGCCGCAGCCGCAGCCGCAGCCGCAGCCGCAGACGCAGCCGCAGCCGCAGCCGTAGCCGTAGCCGGCGCTCGCAGAAGTGGCGAGATGGCGAAGACGAGGAGGGTTGCTATTACTCCTATGTTCTCTCTTTCGGTTTCTCATTCTCTCTCTCTCTCTCTCATTCTCTCTCTCATTCTCTCTCTCTCTCTCTCTCTCTCTTATTCTCGAGGAAAAACGCGATAGTGGGGGAGAAGTGGTAGCGATGGTGACGGTGATGGTAGATGTGGTAGAAGTGGCGTCTGTGACGAGCAAGCTGGTAGGAGTAAGGAACGGAGAGGGAAGGGTGGGCGGATGGATGGGAAGGAGGGTGGGTGGGAGGGAGGGAGGGAGGGAGGGAGGGAGGGTTGGTCGGGTGGCCTGCTCTCGCCTTGGAAATCCACCTACAATATCGCCCAAGACTTTTTTCATGTCTCATAACGCCCCCGGACCAGCACAGTCTGAAATTAAATAATAAAATATACCGGGAGCAGGCGGGGCGGTTTCTTTGCTACCGTTAACTTCTTTCTTTCCTTCTTTCCTTCTTCCTTCCTTTCTTTCTTTCTTTTTTGTTCTCTCTCTCTCTCTCTCTCTCTCTCTCTCTCTACCTCTCCCTCTCTTTCTATTTCTTTCGTATTTTTATATTCCATATCCTTTTCGTTTCTTTTCGCCTCAAGTACGTACACTCGAATATTTTATTTCGATCGATACCTTCTCGTTGACTATCATTCTCGCGATGGTTGACTTATTCAAGGCTGAATAATCGACGATTCGATCGATCATAGATTATGTTATTAATTGTTACGTAATTATTGCGCGACGTGTAAGAATTTTGTCGAGAGAGAAATACATTGTCCCCCTCTTTTATACTAATTAATCGTTATTATTATTTGACCAAGCTTGCTGCTTTTATTATATCCGTTATGAAGTTACAAGATGATATATGTGTGTGTGTGTGTGTGTGTGTACGTGTGTGTATCTATATACATAACCATATCAATATCTTCATTGAAAAAAAAAAAAAAAAAAAACAAAAAAAAAATCATCTAATAATTCAACGACGCAATCATAATTTCGAGCTAACCTCAACGAAACTCTTTTATCAATTTGATTATTATAATCTCGATCAGATACGATCGTGAATTCTCGAACGCGAATATATGTAACCTCCTTCGGCAGATTTAATCTCGACGATTCCCCGAGTGTTTAATCGGTTTACTCGAGATATCAAGAACAACTCGTTATTACTCACTATAAGGGGATTAAGTTGGATCTTTCAAATGGGACACGTCGAAGGAAAACGAGAAAAGTTATCGTTGGCCGGACGCGATCTTTATCGACGACGAAAAAAAAAGATCGATCGATCTTAAAAAAAAAAAAAAAGAAAAAAAAGAGAAAAAAAGGAAAAACACACTTGCCATCCGGAAATTTGTTTTCCTTTCGTTTTTCTTCTTTCTTCTTTTCTTTTTCTTTTTTTTTTTTTTTTTCTCTTTCCCTCATTCTCACGGAATAAGACAGAAACGATTTCGCTTCTCGGCCGATATCGTAACGGGCGTTAAGTAATACACAAGGTCTTAAACTCTTAAGATCGTGATAAAAGGACGGGTAACGAGCCAGCATGGCACGTCGTCTTTACTTGCTCCTCCTGTTTATAGACAACTTTCTTTCTCTCTCTCTCTCTCTCTCTCTCTCTCTCTCTCTCTCTCTCTCTCTCTCTGTCGATCTGCCTCGTCTCTTTCCAACTCAAATGTAAACTGTAGTAGCAGAGGACCACAGTATTATTCGGTTTCGATGTGTGCACACACACACACACACACACACACACACACACACACAATCTCTCTTATTTCCACTTATACATACTTGTAAATATATTAGTACGTTTGTACATATATATATATATATATATATATATATATATATATATGTGTGTGTGTGTGTGTGTGTGTGTACATATATACGCGACTAATAATGAAGATGTCGTTTTAATTGCCCGCTCGCGTGAGCATCCCGCTAATTAACGCACTCGGCACTCGGACCACGCTACGGTGCCCTCGACAAGACTTTCTTTCCTCCTTCCTCTCCTCCTCCTCCTCCTCCTCTACTTCTTCTTCTTCTTCTTCTCTCTCTCTCTCTCTCTCTCTCTCTCTCTCTCTTTCTCTCTCTCTCTTTCCCTTTCTATCTTTTTCGCTCTCTACAGATCCTCTTGCTCTCGTATCTTCTGCTCTTCGTTTATTGGAGCGAAGAAGTAAACCCCGATAGGATGCAAAGATAATTTAAAAGTAACGATTACGATTATTACAATCATTTTTCGATTTGATTAACTGCCGTTTTTCGGGATATAACGAGTATCACCGTTCGTTCGTCCGGTTAACTTTCGTTATTAGATGATATCAACGCCGACGATAACCTTCTTCTCTCTCTCTCTCTCTCTCTCTCTCTTTTTTTTCTTTTTTGCTCCCACAGAAAACGAATTTCGTCGTCTCGAACGAAAATGATTTACTCGTGATGAACGTGATGAGAAAGCGAGAGAAAAAAGAAGTAAAAAAAAAAAAAAAAGAAAAAAAAAAGAATTGAAGAATAAAAAACGCCACTATCGCGTGCGAATAGAACGTCTCTCCGAGGAAGACGATTTGTATGCGAGGAAAAAAAAACGAACAAAAAATGTTGAGATAATAGTTAGAAAAAAAGAAGAACCAGAAGAAGAAAAAGAAAAAACAACGGAAAAAAGAAAAAGATTAAAGAAAAGAAAAGAAAAGAGAGAGAGAGAGAGAGAGAGAGAATATCTGCCGACAAATCGCTTTCTCGCTTACGTTCGAACCGCGTGCGATCCGCGAAGTGAACGGGAGGAATGTAAATTGAGGGACTCGCTTGAAATTGAGAAACGCGATCGCGCGTTATCTCGGCTTTTAACCGCTCGTCCGCCAATCGTAATAACCTATCTTCGCTTTATTAAGTAGCCGCAGTGGTACTTTCCATAACGGAATCGCGTCTTAAAGTAAATGGAATCATATCTGCCGGCCTAACGTTCCACGAATTTACATACATGTGTAACTACACACATGTATATGTATATTACAACGCACACATTTGTATGTACGCACACAAACACGCACACACACACACACACACATACACATATATTTACGTACGTACGTAAAGTACTGAAGATCTTGAAAGTCGCGTTAGAAGTAAACGTATGAATGAAAAAGCAACTAAAATAAAATACAACTTTCTCTCTCTCTCTCTCTCTCTCTCTCTCTCTCTCTTTTTCTGTCTCTCCATCTCTCTGTCCCTGTCTCTATTTATCTATCTATCCATCTATTTCTCTCTACGGTCGACATTTAAGATACACCTACTTAAAATGTTGCATTTTGCGAGGAGAATTAAACGAGACGCTCATTATTACGTCCGTTAGCATTCGTTAGCATGGCCGTAAGGCGTAAGAAACTTTATTACCTCATTTCTCTGTTCTCAATAATTTCTGACATTTTAATAACGCCACGATAATATCTGGCAAGTATTCAGATAACTCGAATAATGCGCCCGCAACGTGGCTAAGAATATTAATCAAATCTTACGTTTATCATCGCCATCATGGTACGTGATTACTTTAAGTATTATTCACGCTTTTACGTTAATAAACGTCTTTACCATTTTTACGCGGATATATTCTAATGCGCGCTCTATCGATTGACTTTCGGAACGTTATGGGGAGGCGAGGGGGTGGGTGGTGTGGGAGAGGGGAGATGGATGAATCCCTAATTCGATGATAACGCGAAGGAAATGAAAAATATCGGATGATCGTTGCATTCGATTTCGATCGAAACATAAATTAATAACGATGATGACGATGATAATAATAGTGACTATCGTTTTTTATTTCCTTTCTCTCGTAAAAAAAAAAACGGAAACAATGAAAAAGGGAGAAAAGAAAGGCAAAATAAAAATACGGTCGTTTGTCGAAAACGCGAGTATCGAAATATATTTATAACGTTTGACAAAGTAAACAAAAAATAAATAAATAAACGAAAAATAAAACGAACAAAGGCGTAAAAGAAAGATACGAAGATTTCTCGAGTGAAATGGAGCAGGAAATAAGAAATATCTCGAGCGATGAGGATCTTACCGTAAAAAAAAAAAAATAAATAAATAAAAATAAGAGAGAAAAGAAGAGACGAGAAACGGAAAAAAAAAGAAGAGAGAGAAGGGCGAAGAATAAGAGAATGATAAATAAAAATGAGAGATAAACTATCAAGAAGAGAGAGAGAGAGAGAGAGAGAGAGAGAGAGAGAAGGTACGAGACAAAGGCTTGATCTCGAATTAAGCTCGACTCGTTATCGGACCTTTCTTTCCCCGCGACGCGTTAATTACTCGCTAATTTAGCGGAACGGCGTTATTAATGAAGGTGCGAGGAGAGAGAGAGAGAGAGAGAGAGAGAGAGAGAGAGAGAGAACGAATACTCCATCGGTAGCACCATGCGAATGCAACCGAAAAAAAAAAACTTGAATAAATAAATAAAAAATGACTCGATTACGCGCGGCATTCGGTAGTTTCGTGCAAATCAAGAAAGGGAGAGGGAAAAAGATGGAGAAAGAGGAAGAGAGAGAGAGAGAGAGAGAGAGAGAGAGAGAGACGACGACGACGAGACGATAAGAAGCGAGTCGAGCGAGTCGACTTTTATCTCGAGCCTATCGAAAAACGGAAGGCACGAGTAAAGACAGAAGAGAGAAACAGAGAGAGAGAGAGAAAGAGAGAGAGAGAGATAACTCGGTTAATTACTCGGTGCACTTTTCGCGCGATGAATTCCGAAACCTCCTCGAAACGCTCCTTTTATGCAAACCTCCTTCTTCGAACTCTCTTTATTCTCTCTCTCTCTCTCTCTCTCTCTCTCTCTCTCTCTCTCTCTCTGTCACTCCGTCTCGCTATCTCCCACGAAGATACTTCTCTAACGATGCTCTTTGCTCGACATCTCTGCTTGATCTCGTATGAATGGAAAAGAAGGCGAGATGAGAAGCGGAAGCTAACCAACTCGACCGTTGCATCTACAAATATGTGTACATATTTATATATATATATATATATATATATATATATATATATATATATATATATATACTACATATACATGGTGTACTATAATATATCCAGTTACGTAATTTCGTTCGCGTCTTTGAAAAAAAACATTTATTCAAGCCCTAATTATATGTTTCATTTGATTTTTTGTGTTTCTTTTTTATCTCTCTCTCTCTCTCTCTCTCTCTCTCTCCCTCTCTCTTCTTCTTTTTTTTTTTTCCTTTTCTGACATTATCAAGCAGCTAATAATTATTCCGTTTTATCTAATTTATTTTTCCAACTGTCATTGCCACGTCGAATATCGGCTGACGCTTCTATCGCAACTAATTAATACCATCTGGCAAAAATGATGCAAACTTTAGAAAAAAGAAAAAAACAAAAAGAAGAAAAAAGAGATGAAAAAATGATAGGGGAAAGAGGAAAAAGAAAAGAAAAAAAAGAAAGAGAAAGAGAGAAAGAAAAAACGGTCGAGATCAGAATTTTCTTATCATTATTACGATAGATACGCTCAATCATTGCAGATTTACTGGCGGTTACACCCTGTATATATTCGCATGCATGTGTGTCTCTGTGTGTGTGTGTGTGTGTGTGTGTGTGTGTGTGTGTGTCTGGCGTGTATGCAACAAGATCGAAAGAAAAAGAAAAAGAAACTGAGAGAGAGAAAGAGAGAGAAAGAGAGAGAATGAAAGAGAATGAGAGAGAGAAAACAAGATCGTACACGGGGGGTACGAAGATGGTCGTGCCGTCATTCGTCAAGGTTTAATTTCTCAATGAATCAGGAGCGTCTAATTAAGGAGCTTCGGAGGAGGCGAGCATGGATGGGCATTAGCATCCAGCGGCCCTGTAATTTGTGCCTCTCTTAATTAAATCATCCGTTAGCCAACTCGACCCTCTCTCTCTCTCTCTCACTCTCTACCTCTCTCTCTCTCTCTCTCTCTCTCTCTCTCTTTCTCTCTACTTCTCCCACTTTTTTTTTCTTTTACTTCGTCCCTCAGTCTCCTTTCTTTCTTCATTATCGCCATTCTCTCTTCTAACCATCTTCTTTCACATATGCATCTCTCTCTCTCTCTCTCTCTCTCTCTCTCTCTCAGATTCTTTATTTTCTTTGGTACACCTTCGAAATAACGCACTCGCAACATTCGCCCTCTCTCTCTCTCTCTCTCTTTTCCTTCCTCTTTCCTCTTTCTCTTTCTCTTTCTCTCTTTACACAGGGAATGCAAACAAATTTTATAGCCGCATCAGAAACGTACGCGGACAGAGTTTGCGGTCTACCGGTCTTTACCATCTTCGATCTCTTTCTCGCTTTCTCTCTCTCTCTCTCTCTCTCTCTCTCTCTCTCCCTCTGTCTCGAGACGACGTTCCAAGCCTCCTTTTTCGACGTTTTGCGCAATTAACCACTCGGACTGTTCCACGAGGCCGCACTGAATTCGTGATCTTTAGTGTGCCGGGCATCCGTAGAATTCACCCGAATTTGCATCACCACGAGATACGAGATCTCTCTCTCTCTCTCTCTCTCTCTCTCTCTCTCTCTCTCTCTCTCTCTCTCTCTGTCTTCTTCCTTCAAGCATGCCTACCTCCGCTTCGACTCCGCTCTACACGGACGAGTCCGTGGTATCCTCGTTATCGATCCACCTTCTTCTTAATTCGAGCCAATCACGAACGATTTTGTACTCTTGCCTGCTACTCGCTTCTCGTTTATTCCCAAGGCAAAAAAAAATGAGAGAGCGCGCGCGCGCGCGACAGAGAGAGAGAGAGAGAGAGAGAGAGAGAGAGAGAACGAGATTAATACTCCTTTTCAATTTTTCCTTTCTTTTCGTATTTTTTTTCTCTTCTTCCTCTTCTTCCTCATCTTTCCTTCCTCCCCCCTCATCGAATCCACCCACTTCATATCTTTATTAAGACTAAAGCAAAGCCTGTCTCTCTTTATTTTTTTCTCCCCACCCACTCCACCCACCACACCCACCCCTCGACCATCTTCTTTTCGCCGAGAAAGAAAAAAGATGGAAACTTAAAAAAAAGGGTGGCAAAAAGAAAAACGCAAAAACGAGAGAAATGAAAAAGGAGAAAAGACAAGGAAGGGATATAAAAAGAGAGAGAGAGAGAGAAAGAGAGAGAGAGAGAGGCGTCTTACAACTTGCTGCTACGTACACCCTTATACCCTTTTATTTCTCGCGAATTGAGAAACGTCCGACTAAGGAAAATTTACTCGGACTAATTTGATCGTCCCTCTTCCACCCACCCCTCCACCCCTTCCCGAGCAATAATAAAACGTCGCAAGAATAAAATAATCTCTGCCAACGATAACTTTTACGTTCGAGAGCCCAGTATATCCCCGTTCGAGACTCCAGAGAGATAAGGATAATACAAAGGTACGTAGAAAAAGGGGGTGGGTGGCGAGGTGGAAAGTGGGATCAAGGAGGGGGGGAGGAGGAGGAGAGGGTTGAGGCGAAGGGAGAGGAGTGGTCGATGGTGGGAGGGTAGTGGCGGGGAGGGGAAAGGGGCCTGGTCGGTTGGAGAATGGAGCAAGAGATCGAACAATTTCTCTTCGAAAGCTTCGAATTCTCTCTACCCAGTTCCTTTCGTTCTTACTCTAAGGAGAGAGAGAGAGAGAGAGAGAGAGAGAGAAAAGAAACGTCCACCTCGCGAAGCTGAAAGCTGCTACGAGATAGGACGAGGAGAGGAGGGGTTTGAGGGGTTGGGAGGGAGGTAGAACGTTGGAAGATACTACCGATCTTTTGCATCTTACGAAAGGGAGAAGTAAAAGGACCCTTCCGCGTATACGTACGTACACACACACACACACACACACACATATATATATATATTTTATATATAAATGTACGTGTATAACTAGCTAAGTGTGTACCTGTATATAACAGGGGCAAAGCGCAACTAACTCAAATGGACAAAAGTTTGCCGGTTAATCGTTGAGACAGGAGGCAACAATGCCGAGGCCCCCCGCGCTTTCGACTCTAATATATTGCCATTGACCACCAAGCTGGAAAACTATTGGACCTTGTTAAGCCTACCTGTATAAGGGCCTCGAGTCGAACTCACCTCTCTATCTCTTTCTTTCCTTCTCTCTCTCCCTCTCTCTCTTTCTCTGTTCTACTCGCTCTCTGATCTTTCTACCACAGTTTCTCTTCTTCTGCTTCTTCTGCTTCTTCTTCTTCTTCTTCTTCTTCCTCTGCTACTCTTTCTCTTTCGGCCATACCTACGATACGCTTTCCTGACTCGGGGAATTTTAATGCGAAAAATTGGTCCTACCAGCTTTCGTTCTGAACTCCTCTTACCGAGAATACGATAACTTCTCTCGCATTATTTCTCTTTTCTTTTTCGTTTTGTTTCGTTTGTTGTTGTTGTTGTTTTTCTTTTCTCCCCGACGTCGTTCGCAAGAGCGAGACAATAATACTACGGTGACACTAATGGTATTCATTTCCCGTGAGGTATTAGAAAACAAAATTTAGATCGCGCCGAGCGCAAAGTATATCCTTGGATTGATGTATTGTATTACTTCGACGATTTTATTTTTCTTTTTTTCTTTTTTTTTTTTTTACAACCGATAACATGTTTACGTACGTTAAAGCGTTGTATATGTGTTTTTAAGATGATATATATATATATATATACATATACACATACACATGTATAAGCATTGACGTATTCTATAATCACTTTATATAATCAAAGTTACAAAATTAATTTAAATTGACATCGCATTGTATTGGAATATTAATTCAATTTGATCGTTTCACATGTAATATTAACTGTTGGGTGATAGACGGTATATAAGCTTTGTACGTTATCGTTGTTGCAATCTCCCCTCCCTCTCCTTCACCCTCCCCTTTAGCTTTTTATATAGAGGGGCGTTTAAGAGAAGAAATAGATCGACGAAATTCCCCCACGATTATTCCCCAGTGGCTCTGATCTATTAATCTTTATGAGACGCACGTAACCACGGGATTTCTTGGCCGGCTTAACGTGCCGGTCCAATAAAAATCTGCTGGTAATCTTTGCCCCGTTGAATGAACCAACGCGATGATAAATAAACTAATAAAAAAGGGAGAGAGAGAGAGAGAGAGAGAACCATTGCGTAAGATATTAATTAGATTTTAGACGATTTCAATTTCAATAAAAATGATTTGCAAATTTTTATTAAAGATCGTAATCATAACGACGGATTTATATTCGATTTGTGATATTAAACTTCACATTAATTAATTTATTTATTTATTTATTTTTTCATGAGAAAAAGAAACAAATCTTTTCTTTGAGAGATTTTTTTAAAATAATATCACGATGGATCGACGATTATTAATTTCGTAAGACAGAGATACGAGATTAAAAAAAAAAAAAAAAAAAAAAAAAAAAAAAACAAGAATCACACACGGGCGCGCGCGCGAACAATTCTGGAAAAAATGAAAGACAATTTCACGATTTATTAATTCTGTTATACGTACAATATATCTATTTACAATTTCTCCTAGAGGGAGAATATACATATGTTTTCGCAAATGCATCGAGAACGATAGAGGGGAGGGGTTATGGTGAAAACGAGACCCCTCTTTTTTTTTTAATAATCTCCATTCTAAGTCACCCCGCAATAGAATAACCGCACGGTTTATCCTTCTCTATACTAAACGACCCTCGTCGATAATAGAAAGCAGTAAAACTCGGTGGGAAACGCACACTTACGTCGGCCAAAATCATCTACCGTAATCTCGTCGTAACGACGCCGGCCGATTTGCATACGAGCTGCACGAGTCCGGATCATGAATTTATCGCCACCCTATATATGCATATCTACGTGTTCATGTACACGTAGCTTTGTTACATATATATATATATATATATATATATATATATATATATATATATATATATGTATATATATGTATGTATATCTGTATCCGTGGAATATGATATGCATGTAATACATGTCTGTTCATCGAATATATAGGAGATACTTTATACGTGTGTCGTGGGTTGTATATGCGTGACGATTATTAATTTCTGAACGCATTAGAAGGGATAAAGCGACCGGAGGATATTATATGCTAATAAGTCGTGGATAATCGAGAATTCATTTCCCGATCGTACCTCAAAGATTTCCCATAATATCAGGATCATCGATCGGTACATTCGAAATCTTTAAGATCCGTTTATATGAGATTTATTCGACGTACTTTAATTAATCGATCGATATCGATTATGAACGAAGAAAATATTACTTCATATATATATATATATATATATATATATATATATATATATATATATATATATATCCAACATGTTTCTAATAATCAAGTAATAATCACAATTAATTTACAATAATATTGGATTAAACGATAGTACGTGATTTTTATAATATATTCATTCGATTCTTTTACATTTGTGCAAATTTTTTTTTTCGTTTATATTAATATATATATAATTTTTCTTTTTTCATTTTTGTTCACTCGTATACGATACTCATGTACGAAATAATACATGTATACATATATATACATTTTTTTTCTCTTCTCATAACTAAGGTATTATTTTTTTCTCTTTCATCGTACGATCATCGTCAATAATTTTTACTGTGCGAAAGTCAAACACGGTACGTAGCGCGCTCTCTCTCTCTCTCAAACGATTTTGAAATCTGACATTTTTACGAGATTACATGTATTCATTGCCGTACAAAAGTCGATGGGCTCTCGTATAACAATCCGACTTTTGCTTTCAGATTCTATGTGTTTACAGAAGGCCTTAACTGCGGATTAACTTCGTAGGCCACTTTAAATCCCCCTCGGGGGACCTGGGGTAACTCGCCATAGCACGCGCGTACGCACGCGATATGGTGTCTCGATTATGAGGGTGCCGGATTGGATGTTGAAAAGGGTGGGACGGGGCGCGACGGCAGTAGAGGGTAAAAAGGATCGAGGAGACATATGCCATAGGGATGCGTGAAAGGATCACAAACGAAAAAGGACAGGCACAACCTCTGCAATGTCAAACGTGTCGAGGGGGGTGTCAATGAAACGCATATAGTTATATGCGCGTGTACGCGTCCAGGGATCTTTTTCTTTTTTTTTCTTGTGTGTCTTTACGTTGCCGTATATGTATTTATTGTATCTATATATTGTTATATGTATCTATTGTACGTATGTATGTATATGTAACAGGAATTGAACATGACACCCGCAACCACCGTAGTCGTCTCTAGCCAATCGACGAGCCATTGTTATCGTCGTGTTATTCGCCGAATGGCTTATTTTTCGCGTGAGCCACAATACCTATTTGAAAAAATATATCTCGTTTGAACCTCGATTCGCCGATAATATTTTACAAGATATTTGTTTATTTATACGAATAATAAGGTTTTCTTTTTTTTTTTTTTGGTTTTTGTAACTTACACGTACACTCTTTTTGCTTTTTCTTTTCTTTTCTCTTTTGTCTTTCTTGAACGTTCAAAAAAGATTTCTTCCAACTTTTCGGTAAACTTCGCGTGGGAACAAATCTTGTTCCCTTTAAATTTTTTTATACGTAGTTTACGGCTATTTTTCCTTTTTTTTTTTTTTTTGGTCTTTCTTTCCTTTGTTCCCATTTATTTATTATTTTCTTTTTTTGTCCTTTTCTCTTAACACGAGCATCGTAAATTATACTACTTTACTTCGGCGCTCTTCCTTCATTCGTCCTGAGATGCCTTTTCCGTTTCCACTCTCGTTCACACTCTCAATGTGACAATGAATTATAAAGCGACGAACGGACGGACGCACTTGAGAATACATTGGCAGTCGTCGAGATTCATTAAGTCGTTCGCAAAGGCCATTTTCGAACAACGAACGTGCCAAGTCCACGGTCACGAATTAGGAACGACGATCGGACGAATTTCGATGCCGGACGATTCTTTTTTCTTTTCTATTCTTATTCTTTGACCATTTCATTCGTGTACCTTCTTTACGTGATATCTACGCATCTACGATCATCTAACGTTTAATACCACAAAATGAAAGAACGAATGAAGATTAATAAAATTGAACAAACTTTAAGAGAGACAAACTTAATATTCCCGAACGTATTCGATAAACTTGCTATAGTTTGGAAAAGAGATAACAAACGAACAAAAATAAACAAGAAAAGAGAATAGAGAAGAAAAGTGAAAAAAGATAAAATTGAAACGTTGAAATTGTAACAATCGTGCTGATTACATTTACGTCATTTTTTTTTTTTTTTTTTTTAAGTATACTCGATTACAACAAATCGTTAACTTATAACGCCCGGGGTATATATCGATTATTATTTTTATTAGAGTACTGCAATTGGTTACTCGAGCTAGTTCAATGTGCATCACCAATTCACTCGGTCCACGAATCATTTTCTCTCTCTTTCTCTCTTTCTATCTGTCTGTCTGTCTGTCTCTCTCTCTCTCTCTCTCTCTCTCTCTCTCTCTCTCTTTCTGTCTCTGTCTCTCTCGTTCATTCTTTCCGTCCACCATTCGAGACAAACGAAAAGGGATGGAATTCCGAGCTCGGGCATAAAGACGAGCCAAAAGTGCAAGGTAAGAATGACTCGTTGATTCATCCCTCCCTCCCTCCCTCCCTCTCCTCTCTCTACCTCCCACCCACCCTATTCCCCACCACCCACCCCCGACGATCCTCATTTCGAACGAGC
The DNA here is from genome assembly GCA_911387935.1 of Dolichovespula saxonica. Taxonomy (NCBI): domain Eukaryota; kingdom Metazoa; phylum Arthropoda; class Insecta; order Hymenoptera; family Vespidae; genus Dolichovespula; species Dolichovespula saxonica. The sequence goes on from OU427001.1 coordinate 7,535,642, forward strand.
AAAGTGAAAGAGAAAAAGAGAGAGATAGAGAGAGAGAGAGAGAGAACAAAAGAAAGATAGAAAAAGAAAGAAATAGTGGGGATAATGCGGTGAATAAGAAAGAAGAAAAATAAGACAAAAATGAGAAACGCGAAGAAAGAGAGAGAGAGAGAGAGAGAAGGAAGGAGAGAGAAAAAAGAGAGCGAAGGCAACGAGACGAGGCCACGAAGAAGAAGAAGAAGAAGAAGAAGAAGAATAAGAAGAAGAGAGCCGACCGGTCGCGTACGCGGCCGTACTAATTACGAGAAGCATTGGCGCGGGCCCTCGAGAAGAAAATTAAGTAGCCTTAATTAAAGCGGGTCTAACAATATGTATTTAAATTGGCAAGAACGTCTCGCGTACCTCTTCTCATCTCTCTCTCTCTCTCTCTCTCTCTCTCGTTCTTTCTTCGCCGTACTTATAACTCATTTGACGCAGAGACGCGTACACGCATGCACGCATTTACGTACCGTTCGTTGTCTTTAAGGAAAAAAAAAAAAAAAAAAAAAAAAAAAAAAGAAAAAGAAAGAAAGAAATACAAACTTCACGCTAAAAATGAAATCCTAATTGATTCTTTAACAAACGCAAATCCGACGATATGCGTTTCAATAGCGCAATTTTCAATGGGTAATCTTTGCGAAAAAAATTCGATAAGCGGGTTTCATCATGACCCCCCGACATTCGAAGTTACGTTTCTTCTGAGGCTTGTTTGTATTTCTTTTTTTTCCTTTTTTTTATTTCTTTTTTTTTCTTTTTTTTTTTTTATTTTTGGTTTTACGTATATACAAGAAATCGGTTAAAATGCGTCGAATATATATTTCGTGTGACGTGGATAAATAAAATGCGTAAAAAAACGACGAGCTCTATTTCGAGAGATATATGCGCAGACCGACGAAACCGAACCGATCGAATATTATGATCCTTGCGGTAGACGCGCGGACGATGTTACGATAAAAAAAAAAAAGAAAAAAGAAAAAAGAGAGGAAAAAAAGGAAAAGAAAAGAAAAGCAAAAAAAAAAGGAAGCAAAGAAAAATACTTACGTCCGATCTCCGAGTGGACGTTTCTACCGAAACGTCAGAATATTCGTTTCCCACGCGAGATAAGATCAAACGGAATGATATTTTTGACGGAGTAGGGGATTAGTGACTTCTCGATAAGGGATCATGCCGTATCATTAACAAGAAAAACAAACATCCTATGCAGGGGGTAGTTCAGTTCCCTTCTCTCTTTATCTTTCTATCTCTCTCTCTCTCTCTCTCTCTCTCTCTCTCTCTTCTCTTTCTACACCGTCTCGAATGAGAAGGAGAGCCGTTCTGGGGGCGGCTTTGAGCAAAGTCCGGCTAATAGAGTCGTTCCTGGTACAGTCGACGTCAGAAGTACGTACCGGCCGCCACAAATCATAAGATTAGAATTTTAAATTTCGCCGCACGGTCCCCTACTAGCCAAGAGTCCACGGCCACGTGGTATCTCTCTTCTTTCTCTCTCTCTCTCTCTCTCTCTCTCTCTCTCTCTCTCTCTCTTTCACTCGTATGCCGCTCGTATGCCGAATTCCCTCGAAATCTCGAAGCACGATCTACCGTCGTCGTCGTAGTCGTAGTCCACCAACTCTTCGTAGTCGCCAAACCCCGTCCATTCTTTCAAGACGTAACTGGAGACCCCGGTGAAGGAATAAAATGCGAACCGGGAAGGCTGGTATTTGAATAACGACGACCATTGTAAGCCTGGAACGGCGGGAACGTTATAAACCTTATTGGGGACTACTCTACTCCGCCATTGGATAAGAGAGAAGAAGATTTTGGCGAAGGGCATAGCGCGTCCCGGATACTTCGAAATCGGGCACCGATCCGATCCTATCGACGATTCCCGGTGGGCCCACGTGAAAACGGTGGTAGGAGGGACGGGGGAGCGGGGGTGGGGGTGGGGGTGGGGTCAGGTGGTCTCTCGGTATCTCGATTCGTGAACGTCGTCGTCTTTGCCGCTGAGATTTTTCGCTCGGCGAAACCCTCCTCGTTTTGCCGCGAGGTGTCCGTCTAAATTTTCGAATCTAATTTCGACGTTCGATCGATTTTTATACCAGCCGATACCGATACGAGATTCGACGGGTGGAGCGGGGAGGAGGGTGGTAGGGACTCGCAGTTAACAGAGATCGCAAACTATACTGTCGTCGCCGAACAGATTGATAACCGCATTCGTATAATTACTATATTAACGATGAGCCGATAGTCCGATAATTTAATGAATAGGAGAGAGAGAGATGGATAGAGAGATAGATAGAGAGAGAGAGAGAGAGAGAGAATGGATACGCAACGAGCAGGTCAATGAGGCGTGGTATCTGGCCGGTGCGTGTAACAACGGCATGCCCCACGTGTCCAATCAACGTGTTTCTTCGTCGAGGCCACCGTGGTCCCGCTGGTTGCAACGGCAACTGCAACAGCAACAGCAGCAACAGCAACTGCAGCAGCAAACGGCTACGGCTTTACGGGCAGCAGCAGGACGAAGCCTGCCTAAGGACGTTTCGATCTCACAAGGAGGCTAAAAGAAAAGCCTAATCAGCATGCGTCCCGTCCAGCCAATTAGAAATACTCTGTTTTACCGACTGTCACCGAGGATCGCGTATTGAGTTGTATCGGCCGAGTTATGTTCGCTTCGTTAGCCGGAGATCCTCCAGCCTCCGTGCTGTGGACCCTCCTTCCTCTCTCTCTCTCTCTCTCTCTCTCTCTCTCTCTCTCTCTCTCTCTGTTTCTTCCTTTCTTTCTTTCTTTCTTTCTCTTTCATCCTTCCACCACGACGTTCTGGTGTCTCTCACAAACACGCATACACGCACCAATGATATCTCTCTTTCTCTCTCTCTCTCTCTTTTTTCTTTCTCCTTCTAACTCACTTCAACCTCCTTTCCAGCCCTCCCTCCCTCCCTCCCACCCAACCGTCGTACCACCCCAACTTCCTTGTCCCTCCATACGAGATACAGTCTGTGTATGGGCCGGTGCTTGATTTACGGCCAACGAGTCCTCTCGGTAGTAAGAGAGACTGCTAATAGTCCCTCCATGGGCTCTGCCTGCCCGCAAATATTCCGCTCTCTAATTGGAATTGATTAGGAGACGGGCCCCGGCCGTGGAATAAAGATGGAATTGCTACTCGACCAACCACCAACTCCTGTTACCTACTCTCTCTCTCTCTCTCTCTCTCTCTCCATCTCTCTCTTTATCCCTTTTCTCCTGGTTCGCATCCTTAAAAAATCAGAACCGCGTACTACGAGAAAACGAGCGAGCGAGAGCGAGCGAGAGAGAAAGAGAGAGAGAGAGAGAGAGATCGATAGAAGAGAGAGAGAGAGAGAGAGAGAGAGAGAGAAGCAGGTCGTTGATACGTTTTCTCTCGTCACACGACGAGAGTATCGAGCATAGGTGAGGGTGCAACGTGCACTTTGACGAGCTCGTTTGTTACATCCTCAAACGATGTTTTCGTTTCGCGAGCGAAAATGTTAAAAGAAAGATAAAAAGAATAAGGAGGAAACGAAAAGATCCGACGACTCTTTCGCGTGTCACGACACAGAGAAAAAAAATAAATTCTCGAATTATCGATAATCGTCTAATTCATCGGATGCATCCTCACTTCCGTTCGTTAATTTTAAATCGTCGTACGCTCGTAACGTTGACAAATATTTCGATACGATTTTACGTGCCATCGAAAATATATTTCCCGTATAAACGTTCGAACAACCAACCGACGAATGGTGTAATCAATTTTTCTAGGTGTGATTGACGTCTTTTCTTCTTTCTTTCTTTTTTTTTTTTTTTTGGTTTTTTCTTTTCATTTCTTTTCACGTCAGATACGTTCTTTTATGGGAATTTCATTGGATACACGACGTGTTAATAAATTCAATAAAATCGATGCTCGGAGAATGGACCCATACGAGGGAGTCCCATAGACGGGATCACCTACGAAGAGGGGAGGGGAGGAAAAGAGACAGAGAAAGAGAGAGAGAGAGAGAGAGAGAGAGAGAGAGAGAGAGAGAGAGAATAGGAGAGGGGATTCCAACGTCCGAGAGAAATATGCAAATGACGATGGTCGAGCCTGATTGAGGTACTTCTCCTTTAGCAAGAGGAATAGCAAGAGAGACCGCGCTTCTTCTTCTTTTTCTTCTTCCTTCAACCTTTCTCTCTCTCTCTCTCTCTTGTTCTTTCTCGATATCCTAAGAAAGAGAGAGAGAGAGAGAGAGAGAGAGAGAGTAACTTACATACAACAGTGCCGTGGTTTTGCTCTGGGGACGGAGAAAGAGCACCGTCTCATTTTATTTTCGCGTTCGAGGCGCGCTCGTTTGCTATCTCAGTCCAACGCTAACGAGCCTGTTAGCAGCAATTATTCTAATTAATATCTTCTCTACTCGTGGGCGACGCGAGAAAGAGTGAGAGAGAGTATCTCGCTTCTCTTTCTCTCTCTCTCTCTCTCTCTCTCTCTCTTTCTTTCTTTCTTTCTTCTTCTTCTTCTTCATCTCTTTTCTTCTCCTTCTTTCGTTCGAAGAGGACAGCAAACTGGAAAGGAAAGAGAATGAAAGAGAATGAAAGAGAGAGAGAGAGAGAGAGAGAGAGAGAGAGAGAGAGAGAGAGAGACAACATCAACGAGCTTTACGAGGCTCCTCGTCAAGGTTTTTGCGTTCGCCGCGTGATTGGCTATTACCGTCTCCTTCCTCCTTGCTTGCTTATATACCGCCGCTTGCCGTTCAGGATTGAGTCCTCTTCTCTTTCCTCTTCCTTCGTTCTTCTCTTCCTTTTCCTCCTCCTCCTCCTCCTCCTCCTCCTCCTCCTCCTCCTCCTCCTCCTCCATCTCCCTCGTCTCTACCTTGACGGAGTCTCCTAAAAATGATCGAGGAAATCTTTGGTTTCTTCGATTTCGGCTATGAATTCAGCTTGTGAAAAAAAAAAAATAAGAAGAAGAAAAGGAAGAAAAGGAAGAAAAGGAAGAGAAGAAGAAGAAGAAGAAGAATAAGAAGAAGGAGCCCCTTCCGGCTCTACCTCTAATTGTGTTTGCTCTCGCGTTTAAGACTTTTTTGGGAGACCCACTTTTTCTTTCTTGGTAGCCATTATGCTTTGCCGGCTCATGCCGGGTTCAATCGTCGAGGTCGTACCACCCTTCTTAATACGGAACTCCTTATTCTCTCTCTCTCTCTCTCTCTCTCTCTCTCTCTCTCTCTCTCTCTCATTCTCTCTCTCTCTCTCTCTCACACGCACACACACTAACTCGTTCATTCTGACTTTCGTCGTTACGTTAAAGTATTTTCTACTCCGTCGTATTTGTCATCCCGAGTTACGTGCATGCATATACATGATCGTATAAATGTATGTTTTTGTTAATTATTTAACGAATCGATGAAAAATTTTTATATTTAATTACGAATGAGAATCATTGGATGGGAATGATTTTTAAAGGCTACGCCAATGTTGTTCCTCGTAAGAGTGACCGGATAGGAGATGCGCAAGGAACATTAACTGGTACTCAATTGCATCGTTCTCGCAAACGACGACGAGAACGACAACGACAACGACGAGGACGAGGACGAGGACGAGGACGACATAGAAGACGACGTCGACCAGGGAGTCGGAGAGAACGATAGTGCCGGCACGTAGGAAATGCGATTGAAACTAATTTGAAATTTTAAAGCCGGCGGCTCGTACGGGTGCATCCCGTTCGTGGCATCCACGAAGACTTTGCGAAACAAAAGGAGGGTGAGAGAGAGAGAGAGAGAGAGAGAGAGAGAGAGAGAGAGAGAGGTGAAGAGTGTGGGTGCAGATTCTCTACGTTGTGGTAGACACACAGTACAGGAAGGACACTGTGAATAGAAGAGAAAGAGAGAGAGAGAGAACCAGACTGAATTATCGTGATATTTAAATTAACAAATGACATTCTGCATTACCATACCCCGTCTGGATAGTAGCATCCTCGAATTCTTCGAGGGAGACCCTAGGGACAAAGACGTCTTAGTGCTACCCTTTTCATTTTATCCGTGGGCCTCTCTTTCTCTTCCAATGGACCACGTACCACCATCTCTAATCCTTTTCGGATCTTTGCGAACGATATATATATATATATATATATATATATATATATATATATATATATATATCGAATTCTAATCGACTTTTGTCCGGGATTTGTAACGATACGAAACGCCGACCGTCATCGCATTATAATGAAATTTATGAAAGCATGGAAATTGTTTCGTTACGTCGAATAAAATGCAAATGAAAAAAAAAAAAAAGAATAGAAAAAAAACGAGCACGAAGATGTCCCGATGAAAAAAAAAAAAAAAAAAAAAAAAAACAAAAAGAAAAGAAAAGAAAAGAATCAAGGAATCGTCGACGAAGTAATTCGTTGGATAGGAATTATAAAAAACAGTTCGCATAAAAAATGAAAACACATATCACCACGCGTTGCTTCCTTCCTGTTTTTCGTTAACTCGCACGAATGATTTTTCCGACTCGTTATCTGTCGTCTAATTCCTTTCCCCTTCTCCCTCTCACCCTCCCCCGCACTAACACACCACATACTCACAACGCACTATCCACGTTCCCTTCGCGCATACCTCGTTTAACATCTCCAATTAGTTTGGCACGAACGATCCTATTACTATCCCTTTCGAGCCAACGTACTAACCCAATCGATACATAAATTCGATTCGAATCGAATCGAATCGGATTGGATCGGATCGGATCGGATCGAATCGAATCGAATGCAATTTTCGTTTCTACGTCTATGTTTCGATAGCACGTTGATTCCAAGATATTTTCTGAACTGAAAATAAGAGAGAGAGAGAGAGAGAGAGAGAGAGAGAGAGAGAGAGAGATAGAGAGAGAGAGAGAGATACAAGCCCGGTTTCTTATTTAACGAGCGCAGAAACGTTTAAACCCAGCAAACGCCACGTTCAAGAATAAGAATAAACTAAGCCCTCTAATAAGACTTAATCTTCATCGATTCGCCGTCCGGAGGCCCGTCGAAAAAGTGGGGATACTTCCCTCCCTCCCTCCCTCCCTCCCTCTCCCCCTCCCTCCTTGCCCCGACCACCATCATCACCATCACTCGAGGATCGTTGGAAATGAAGTAATTATACACCACGTAGACGGCAAACCGGAGGGCTGCTATCCTTCTTTTCCTTTGCCTTTAATGACATCGATAAAATAATTATTAGCCGAGAGTTGGCTACCGTTTAGTGCGAAACTATCCCGATACACGTATATTGGTATAGTTACGATAAGAAACAGGCGCGCGCGCGCGCGCACGCACGCACGCATTCACGTATTAACACAGAGAGACATATTTAATGTCTTCGGACCTTCACGCTCTAACGCACGCACGAATTATAGCACATCCTGATCGTTCGAAATAGTAAAAGAAATTTTAAGCTCTTATAATAACGACGACACGTTCATTCTCTCTCTTTTCTCTCTATCTCTCTCTCTCTCTCTCTCTCTCTCTTCTCTATCTCTCTATCTATTTATCTATCTATCTATCTATCTTTTAAAAACACTAAAAAATCAAAGATCGGTAAAAACATTTCTATATTTAAATCATATTGAAAGGAAATAGATCTACGTGTACACACACACACTCACACACACACACACACACACACACACACACACACACACACATATATATTTAATCAATAATTATCATTATATGTATATATATGTGTATATATATATATAATCAATAATTATAATTATATATATATATATATATATATATATATATATATATATATATTCCGAGAATAGAACTATGTTTAATTCGATGAAAAAACAAACGTAACTACTTGGTTGGCGAGGAAATAACGTATAGAGCATATAAAGGGTACCCATGCACGGTCACTGGCAACGATTAAAAGCAATGAGCATAGATCGCTCGAATCTCACAGAATCGCGAGAAGCTTATCCTCGCGGAGATCTTCGTTATGGGAAACGTTCGGAGCGCGCTAAACGGCGACGATTATACAAACAGAAGGGAGATTATTTATTGACCTCAGATTTATCGGGGGGATAGGGGCGCGGGGGGGAGGTAGGTTTAAGGAGAGAGGGATATCGTTTATTCTTCTTCTCTCTTACTCGCACGATCTTAATATTTATTTACGGAATAAACACGTTACGTCGAATGTAAAGAGAAAACTTTTGCGTTCATCTTTTTCCTCGTTAAAGCTCAGTGAATATCGTATAGAAGAAACAGAGAGAGAGAGAGAGAGAGAGAAGTTGAAGGGCTTGTTAAAAGGGCGAGAACAGATTGATTATTTATGACGGTTACACGCGAGAACGATACTCCCGGGCGTTTATTAGCGGCTACCGAGAAAGAGAAAGAGAGAGAAAGAGAGAGAGAGAGAGAGAGAGAGAATTTGCTTTTATAACGCTTCTGAGTCCTTTAACGGGCGATCATCGGCGTTTGTTAAGTGCCTCACCGATACGAATCGTATTCGACGGTATATAAATCCTGATAACGACGTTGCCGAACACTTTTTACAAACATCTCTCAAAGGAGCAAAGAGGAATTCGAGTTTTAACCTTTCCTTTTACTTCTCTACTCCAATTCATACATACGTACGTACGTATATACGTACATACATAACCGATTCATCTATTTATCAATCTTAATACTTAACAATCTCAACATTTTATGATGTAACGATATTTTAATTGAAACATATTTTGTAATGTAATAAGATTCGAAGGTTTCAATTGAGATATTTTAATTGAAATAATACTATTCTTCGAAAAAGAAAAAAGAAAAGAAAAAGATATATATATATATATATATATATATATATATATGTATATATAAAATAGAAAAAAGGGACGCGTCAGTACGGACGACGGGAAGGCCTTGGGCATTCATCCATCCCTAATAAATTCGAACGGGTAAAATATAAATTTTCTACGACGCGTGGAGCAACGGCAACGGCAACAGCAACAGCAACATCAACAGCAACGGCAACAGCAATAGCAACGGCAACAGCAACGGCAACAACAACGACAACGGCACCAGCATCTACATCAGAACCAGCAAGATGGCGTCTCGTTCGATGGAGGGACGAAGGAAGGACGAAGTTACGGAAAGAGAGAGAGAGAGAGAGAGAGAGAGACAAAAGAAAAGGATCGAAGCTAGTAGTAGGAGAAGCATCGAGTACGGCCACCAAGTATTATGCCTCTCGCGTAGAATGGAAGGTAGAGGAAGGATAGGAAGGGAAACGAGAGGAGAAGAGAGGGATGGAAGTGGAGAGGAGAATAGAAAGAGAGAGAGAGAGAGAGAGAGAGAGAGAGAGATGGGGGAAGGTGGGGGAGGAGAAAAAGCCACCCTCTTTTTCTCTTTCTATCATAAGGACAGAAAGAGAGATAGAGATAGATAGAGATAGAGATAGATAGGGAGAGAAAGAAAGAGAGAGAGACAAACACACACACACACACACACACACACATACATTGTGTATCAAGGTGTGTGTATGTGTGTATAGCGAACTGAAGGAGAGATCTGCTCGTTGAGATAGCGGGGTGATCTGTGAGGCCCGGTGTGTGGTACCCCTTTCGCGAAAGCGTGCAGGACGTTCGCGAAAGGGGGCTGCGATCTGGACGTCGAACTAACCAACGAACGAACGAACGAACGAACGAACGAACGAACGAACGAACGAACGAACGAACGTAACCAACGGAGATTCCGTGGAAGAGAAAGAGAGTAAGAGAGAGAGAGAGAGAGAGAGAGAGAGAGAGGGAACGTGTAACTACGTACCACGCGGACCCTCCAAGGAGAGCTTGGATTGAGACGTCGTGGCCTCTTTGTATCGGCCGTGATGCTTTCGGAGCAACGTATTTACGAGTAACGCCGTGTAACCGTGCTCTCGCTCTTGCGAGAGACCGGCTATCTTCTTCTTCTTCTTCTTCTTCTTCTTCTTCTTCTTCTTCTTCTTCTGGTCTATCCATCTCTCTCTTTCTCTTTGACTACCTTCTCATTCTCTCTTTCTTTATTTCTATATGGAACCCGTAGGCCTTTCTCTCTCTCTCTCTCTCTCTACCATCGAGAGGATCGCGGCACATTTGAATTCGAAGAAAAAGTACCTACGATGCGGCACGACGGGATGAGCAAAAGAGAGAGAGAGAGAGAGAGAGAGAGAGAGAGAGAGAGAGAGAGAGAGAGAGAGAGATAGATAGATAGATAGATGGAGAGAGAGAGAGAGAGAGAGAGAGAGACGTCGCGGAAAACGACGTATCTCGTGGAAAGATGGCGGACTTAGATCCGAGAAAGCCGAAGGAATACTTCACGGAGGCATCGTCGATCGTGTCGAGTAACATTCAGCGATAGCGGGGGTGGAGGGAGGGGTAGAGGCTATCGCGGAAAGGTAATTAGTAAAATGAGATCGAGTTTAGAACACTGAGTACGAGTTTGATCTTCTAAGTCTATCTAGTCGCTTCTATACATATGTATGTATGTATCTATCTTCGTATGTATGTATCGTACGTATTATATATGTGTAAGTAAATAAGTTAAACTCATACATACATATGTATATCTATATCTATGTCTATGTCTATGTCTATGTCTATGTCTATGTCTATGTCTCTATGCGTTATGTTCAACAACGCGTGAGACCGTCTATGAGATACTCTAATTATAAAATTTCTGTCATTCTCGATCATTCCCTTCAATCGTTCCATTTTACATTATACGAGAATCAAATCGAAATGAATGATATGATATGAATGATAATAATAATAATAATAATAATAATAATAATTATTATTATTATTATTATTATTATTGTCGTTGTTATCATGTCTTCTTTTTTCTTTCTAACTCTTCGAGAAAAATCATCGTAGAAAAAAAATTTACATTATTTCTCTTTTCAAAGTACTTTCAATTATTTGTCCCTCTTTCTCTCTCTCTCTCTCTCTCTCTCTCTCTCTCTCTTTTTAATCGATTCATAGAATTGTTCTCTCCTCCCCCGAGTATACAAACCTATGGTGGTTTCGGGAACGTATCCCAAGATCATTCTAATTTTACTGAAACATTCTTTCGTTTAATTTATTTATTTATTCTTTTTTCGTCTTTTATTATTATTATTATTATTATTATTATTATTATTCTCGCGTTCTTTCTTCGTGTTCCTTTATTAGACGGAGGAGGAGGGCTATCCGAGTTCGAAGAAAAAAGTTACGATCCCGTCGGCCGTAAATCCTAATACGTTTCTCCGATCGTCGCGAAATAGCGCGAACTCGAAGGCATCTTTTCCAGCTCGTTCATCTCGTAGAGATCTTTGTCTCTCTCTCTCTCACACACACACACACACACACACACGTACACACGCGCGCGCGCTCATTCTTTTTGGATAACATAACAGGACGATTTAGAGGCGGCGTGAATTAACGTGCGTTCGCGGTATCCTATCATTAGAAACTCACCACGCCTCCACGTCTGACGACCGCCCCCTTGTCGTTTCTTACCGAACGACGCCTCGTAAATCCTTCCTTCATGAGGATTCACCCCTCGATAACGATCGAACCTTAGATAACTTCGAAATTTGATTTGATCAACTTCGAAATTCATCTGGTATGGTCCAAGGTGGGTGGGAGAGGAGCGAAAGTTCGTGTCTCCAGTTTCTTAAAAATAAAAAATATATATATATATATATATATATATATATATATATATATATATTACGTATAAATCCATAAAGACGTTTCACAGAATGAAATCGTACGACCTCGTACGAGTAACATCATTTAGTTCAATTAATGATTATCGAACGAACGAATCGATTGGGATGAGTTGAAAACAACATCCAAATCTATTTGCTCAACGTATTTCGCCATACGCGAGTTACGGGAACTTCGTGAATACGATTCGACTGAGCGAAACGAGAAGAAGATCGTCTCTACGGTTTAACTAAGTTAGAAAGTAAGAAATAGTTCGAGTTAATTAACGTCTCGAAAATTATTTTCCATCTAACAACTAATGATCGTATTAGGTATAATTACTTAGATAGATATCATTTATATAACGTACGGGCTTATTTACGTGCTTACCAACTTGACAAATCCTACCGTATGAAATCCAATATTATCTTATCGTAGTAACAATAAGTGAGATGTCATCGTTAAGGGACCGAAAATCTCGTGAAAAAGGGGAACACCGAACGATCCTATATCGTTCGGAGGGATTAATTACTACTTTCGAAAGAGATACTCAAGGGTGGGCTCGAACAAACGAATTCAATCTACCCTCTCTCTTTCTCTCTCTCTCTTTCTCTCTCTCATTCTCATCTGAGATATCTTTGAGCGATCGTGTATACCGGCGGCAGCCTTTGACGCGAATGACTGGCTCTAATCCGCTAAGTTAGACAAACAAATGACAATGGAGATCGCTTATCTCGCGAGAGGAGAAGTGGACGAAGTATAGGAGTTCGAAGGACTTTGGAAGGTTGATGAGAAGGAGAAGTTGAAAGGGAGATAGTTAGAGAGAGAGAGAGAGAGAGACAAAAAAAGAGAGAGATAGTGCCCCTAGTCGGTGGCTCGTTCTAACGCAGGTGAGGTCTAACGACGTTAGGTCCCTAATGAGTGATGCACCACGCTAATTGGCATTAGGCCGTTGGCTATTGTTCTTCGTTACGACCAACCGACGACCCCGACGGCTCTTTGCTAAAACCGCGAACGAGTTCTTTCGAAGATCGAATATAACTTGAATTTCGCATCCTAAGATAAATCATTCGAGATAATATATAATATGTATATAAATATATATTTTTAATAATAATAATAATCGACCATGATCGTAACGTTTCGCAAATGAACAATATTAAGATTTTCGAGAATGATCTAATTTTTCGTTTAAATAAATATCTCATTAGGATCGATCGATCGATCGATAAAATTTATTCCGTTAACGTCAAGCAATATGTCCGATTGTATTAATTCGATATATGTAAGTATAAGCAGCAAGGTAGTTATCTGTATCAACCTAATTAAACGTACACGTCGAAATATGAAAATTAAGTTTATTGTAACTATAATAAAGAGCGATTATATATATATATATATATATATATATATATTTATATTGAATCGAGAAATGATTTTCGTTAGTTCGTAAGATAATACAGCTAACTATCGGCAACCTGTCCAAATCCCATCGAGATTAGGACATCGTATTAGCGGTATATATCGGATATTAATGACCGAGAAGGAACGATTACGTACGAACGTTTGCCCAATCGTTCGTCATCTATCAAGACAACGTGTAAGTAAGTTAGGTAGGTAGGTAGGTAGGTAGGTAGGCAGGTAGATAGGTATATATATATATATATATATATATATATATATAACATTTCAGAAACAGTTGCCGTAACGCTCGCGACATAATTAGCGAGTAGACCGATAGAGAAGCAATTTTATTGCCTCCGGTCAATTATCTGACCGATCTAACCAATTACAGTGGTTTTATGGTGAAGAAGGTAATACGTATCGTTTCTACGATAACGACAACTCGGATGACGACCGATCGAGTTAACTATCTAGAACTAAAACTTCCGTGGTAATCTAATAGACGTGGTAGATAGATATATACACACCTGTAAGAGCAAAAATCATTCGAACGTCCCCATTCGAATTCCTTCTCGGTTGCTTCGAGAGATCGTTTGTAGGTATATCTTTTGAAGGAACAAAGATGGTAAGAGGCGTTTCGTAAAAAGCTAAGATACATCAGGATCTTACCTGAGAGGTGTCGTAAAGCATCGAGGAATCTTCGACTGTTGGAATTCCATCTCCTCGCGAGGTTTGTACCTGTTGTTAAAAGAGAGAAAGAGACAGACAGATAGACATATATATATATATATATATATATATATATATAGAGAGAGAGAGAGAGAGAGAGAGAGAGAAAGAGAGAAAGACACAGATAGAGAAATAGAGAGAGAGAGAGAGAGAGAGAGAGAGGGAGAAAGAGAGAGAGAGAATAAATGTAGAAGAAAGAAACCTACCAGTAAAAGGGAATTATTTTAACGATGACAAACGATCCGCTTTGGTCACCGATAAATCCAAACGGGAAGCCGAAAAAATTTAATTTTCCCGCCACGCCCACCTGGTGCGAGCTAGAAAATACAAATTACCAAGCCAGAAATAAACGTCGTCGCTTCGTCGACGTTCGAATAAGGAAGGAGAAGAGATCCTCGGTGGCGAGTTAAAAAACGATTTTTCTTCGAGAATGGCGCCCATTGTCCGCTGGGTCCAACCATACACACGTATAATATACACATCCATATACATATATATATACTACTAATAAATATATATATGCATTTCATATATATATATGTATACAAACATATATTTGTAAAAAAAAATATGTATATATACATATTATATATTATAAGCCTATGAATCTAGTATACACGTATACGTATACGTATATACCTGGTGTCCTTTGAGTAAAAACCTCTCACGGCGGGTTCGATCGTCCAGAAAATTTTCGTTATGAACTCGCTACACTCGAAACTTGAACTTTGAAACTCCCACGTGGAGAAATGTCCTGGACATGATTTCATTAAGTAGTTCTCTAGTAGTCCTTTGCCTTTGTACGAAGGATACGATTTTCCCATGATTCAAATACCCTCTTCTTCTCCGCTCCATTCCCTTTTTCAATTCTCAAAGAGCGCACGGACACAATGAGCTCGCGGCAGGAGTTGGCCGAGTTATACACCCCTCCAAAAAGAAAAAAAAAAGAGAGAGAGAGAGAGAGAGAGAGAAAAGAAAAGAAAAGAAAGAGGACAAAAATAGAGAAAAGTTTTTTCCACTTCTCCGTTGAAGTTGTCCCTTCGTTACACCTGCAGCTTCTCCTCTTTTCTTTCTTTGCCTTTTTTTTTCTTTTTTATTTCTCTTTATTCGCCTCCCCCGTGCATCCTCGGGGAAACTCTTATGAAAAGAGTCGTGTCGAGTAGAGTAGCTTCTTAGCTCGACGACTATACCCACTTATGTTTGACGGCTCAATAAAGCGAAACGTCATTTGCGGTTGAACGAGTAGAGTCAGTCAATCGACAATACTTCCCTCGCTAATTCGTAACCGTGTCTCAAGGAATTATTAAATTAAACGATACTCTCGATGAGAGTGGATACAAGAGAGTTACTTACATACTTACTTACTTACTTACTCGCTTACTTAAGACCGAAACGATCCGCGTGAATATTATCGATAATTGAACTGTTACAAACCCGTTTCCCATCTCTCGAAAAGTAATCCAAACATTCGACTTCATCGTAATTTGTCATCAACTTACCTCGAGTATCTCGCGTTCGTTCGTTTTCAAAAGGCCTGTTCGATCTACCACGTCGATGTTATTTCTAAACTTTACCATGCAAATACGTAAAATCGACGTACGCGTATAATCGACGAGACTCGTAACAATCATCCTTTCGATTTAACCATTCCTAAATTCGATCGGAAACGAGGAGAAGGAAAGAAGGAAAAAAGAAAGAAAGAAAGAAAGAAAGAAAGAAAAAAAGGGATGGAAGAAAAAGAAGAAAAATTCTTGTGATAAGTTAAGGATTTATAAGAGATCGATAATTCACGGTTTGTTGAACTTTCGTCGTTGAATCGATAATAACGATGACGTCGACAAATGTATCGGCATGTTAACCGGGTTAACAAAAATATTCAATAGTATCGGTTTGCTTTATTGCATTGAGCAATCAATAACTATCTTTCTATGACAAGCCCTGCCTGCACACGATATAATCGAAGAGAGATGAAGGGGCGGGGGAGGGGGCGGGGGAGGGGGTGGCGGCAATGGTCTCGCAACGAGACCACGAAGGCCTGATTCCTTCCTGCAGGTGTTGGTACCTCTCAGCAACGGGCCAGAACTCTCGAAGCCGACAAAGGCAGGCAGGCAATGGGAGAGAGTTGCATTCGGCATTTGTTTCTGGGGATACTTAGATCGTAATCTCTTTCTCTCTCTCTCTCTCTCTCTCTCTCTTTTTCTCTCTGTCTCTCTCTGTCTCTCTCTCTCTCTCTCTCTCTCTGCAGAGGCAACCGACTTTGGTGGTGCCACCAGTCCCGATAATGTTGCTGGTTGTGAATGGTGCTCGATGGTGGATGGTATACTTTGACTCCTCGCTGCCGGTTCTTCTGTATGCACCATTTCTTTTTCCCCTCATCTCCAACCCTCTTAAATCCTACACGAAACCTCGTTCCCTTTAGGGTACTCTTCCGTTTTCTTTCTTTTGTTCGTTCGTTCGTTCGTTCTTCTATCTTTTTTACTTTGTTTTTTTTTTTTATCGTACCAACTCTTTTAAACAATCCAAAGAAACGCGAGGATGAAGTTAAAGCCCGATCTTTCGATACGTCTGTAAGCTACGATATCTTCGTTAATTTGCGTCGAAGAATAATGAAAATGATTAATATCACGAAACGTAAATTAACGAGTACGAAGTTCGTCGTAAGAGGATCGAGTTGTTCCTCGATGATCGTTCGTACGAGTTACAATTATATCGATGACACGTTTCGAAGGACACGTTACGTCTTGTTGTATCACTCGCCAAAGCACCTGTCGTAGAATAAAAAAATTTATTATACCTCAACCTGATCCGGTCGTGTATTTATTAAATAGGTTTATTTATCGGACGATCGTTTATCGACGGAAGAAACGTTCTAAAACACTCGTTACGCGTCGTTGTTAAACTACCTGTTCTACAATAATATACACATATATTATAACTGTCCTCAATCCGGTCGTATTTATAAATAGACTCATTCGTCGGACACCTGCGTGTCGATGAGGACGCGTACCACAAAACAAAACAAAAAAAAAAGAACAACAAAAACTCGTCGTAACTTCAATCTCAAAAATAATTACCAGCCAATGTAATTTGTTCTACGACGAAATATATTATACACGTTGTACGATCATCATGTATCCACCTTGGTTACTTACAAATAAATTTATCGATTTATTATCTCTTATCACTTCGATGATCCAAATATCGAGGTTCAAGGTGATGAAACGGTTTAACAATGGATAGAAAAATAAAAAAGAGGAGCTCGAAATCGGGAGGAAGGGAAGGGAAGGGAAGGGAAGGGAAGCGTCGGGGGTTTCGCGCGATTCGATTGCACCGTAAGAACCCGCGTTTACTCGGAGTTCGATCGAACGGCGATAGAACACGGCCGAGGTGAAATCCCTGCACACCGAGTACGAGATTCGCGTGTGTCTCTTTTCCTCTTCTTCTCAGACCTCTCTCTCTCTCTCTCTCTCTCTCTCTCTTTCACTCTTGTTAAGTCTCTTTGTCCGGTTTTGTCTCTCCTCTCCACACTCCTCTCTCTCTCTCTCTCTCGCATCTCGTCGAGGGCTCATTAAGCATGGTAATGCTCGTTCACCTTGCAGATGCTGATCGGTAGGTACCTACTAATTACCAGTGGCTCGTTCTACACAGCTCGCTGTTAACCGGTAGCCACCATGGAGGTTACCTTACTCTCTCTCTCTCTCTCTCTCTCTCTCTCTCTCTCTCTCTCTCTCTCTCTCTGATTCTCTTTCTCTTTCTTTCTTTCTTTCGCACGACGATTTCGGGCCCACCACCGGCGCGCGCGATCAAGCTAATTAATTCTTCCGCGAGTGTCCCGTGTCCCGCAGAAGGAAACAACGAGCACAAGTCCTCGAAATTACTAAAACCAGGAAAATACGTTTAAATTCGCCATATACGTATATCGATATACGTACGTTAGGAACGTAACGTAACCTAACGTATATACGTTAGATATGTACTTGAAAAATAAAGGAAATCGCTTTTAACTGATCCACGGAAGTCTAACCGTGTTGTTTACCGATACAAACTCTACGATTTAAACCAACTCGTTTATTTTCCTATCGACTTGAGATACCCCAGCTGCACGCTAATTGAATCGGAAAATTACCAAACGCTCTAATTAATGACGATAGGTAAGGTAAGGTAAGGTAAGGTAAATAAGTAAATAAGTAAGTAAGTATTATTCGTTACGTTCTTAAGAAATGAATTCTGTTCGAAGGATGGGTTGGTGAGAGGGGGGAAGACGGCATTGGGATTTAAAGATACGAGGATTGTTTGAAAAAAGTCCAACGACGTCTCGAATCATTCTCATTATCTCGTTCTTTTTCAATAAATCTCGATCGTTCGCGCGCGTTCGAGTACGAATCGATTAGATCGTTATCCACTCGAGACGACTTTTCTTCGAGAGATCGATCTTCATTACGAACTTCTTTTTACCCCCGATTATATTCGATATTACACAATCGAGACCGAATAAAAAGAGAGAGAGAGAGAGAAGATGTTGTTTTCCGAAAAAAAAAAAAAAAAAAAACAAAAACTCGTCGAAAGGGTAAACATTTTCAATTCGAGTGACGCCGACGAGATAAAAGAAAAAAAAGAAAAAAGATGAAGGAAAGAAAAGAAAAAAGAAAGATAGCGTTGATAATCGAGTTGACGTTATTCCTGAAGGATTTAAAACTTTGAAGGAGCAAGAGATTCAAAGAAAGAGAAAGAGAGACATAGAGAGAGAGAGTGAGAGAGAGAGAGAGGGGGGGGAAGGAAAAGAAAAAAAAAAAGAGACAGAGAGACTAAATAGCCGTGCGATGTTCGAGCGCGGCACGAAAAGACATTCGTATCAATTATGGGAGGTAAAGTTTCAGTGCCCCGGCAAGGAGTCCACGGTGGAGACAGAGCAGCGCCTTTTGAACGAACTGGCCCGCTATATATTACACAGCAGGGGGCCCTATGGGCCCCACCAAAGGCTCGCTTACCGACCTAGGTTCCTTGTTCTCCTTCTCTCTCTTTTTCTTCGTCAAAAGGTCTATTCTCTTTGTCTCTCTTGTCCTTCTCTATCCTACCTTCTCTCTCTCTCTCTCTCTCTCTCTCTCTCTCTCTCTCTCTCTCTCTCTCTCTCTCTCTCTCTCTCTCTTGTTCTCTCGTACAAATTAAATTAATTTTCGTGCGTCCAACATTATTCTCTTATGAATTCCAAACGGCCACCGCCGGCCCACGAAATGGAGATGTTTTCACGTCCTATCTTACGATATATTTAAAAGTACGACCCCTTTCGGACCACGATTAGTATTAAACGTATCTTCTCATCTATTCAGTTTTAAGCTTCTATCTTTTCTTTTCTTTTTCTTTTTTTCTTTTTTTCCTTTCTTTTCTTTTCTTTTTATTTTTCTCCTTCGCCCGAGTCCCACCCTCCTTTCCGTCTACTTTACAACGTAGAATTCGATAGATTACGATTTAATGCGTTCGGCGTGTGTCATACCAAACGCGACCCTTGTAAATTTATCCTCCCTTAAAGTTATAAATATTTCTAAGCTACGATTATCGTTCGAAGAAAGTGATCGTTTCGATCGATCTGATACGTTCGTCCTGTTTTTACGAGCAAACAAGGAAGAAAGCGAGAAAACAAGCACGTCGTCGAAAAGAACTTCCTCGCGTTGCTCCAATTCTGTCTATTGGATTTCCTTTCCATTCTTTCCCTTTCTTTTATTTATTTATTTATTTTCGTGTTCTAACATCCACCTCCACCTCCACGATGGCCCCCCCGGCTCGCCCTCCACGCTCCTCCCGTTTTACGATATTCTCGTTAATATCGAACGATATTTCTCTTTCATCGATAGCATGATCCACGATAGATCGCCGCCTACATCGAGTTCCAGTTTATAGATCGACCATAAGATTTTCGAAAAGTCTCGTCCATTCGTAATCGCTCGTAGACGAACATCATTATTTCCGATCCTTAAAAAAGTATTCGTCGTGCTTCCCTATCGACGAGTTTTGATGTCTTAACGATTAATGTCTCGAGCGAAGAAAAAAAAAAAAATAAGAAAAAAATTAACAAAAAAAAGAAAGAGAGAGAGAGAGAGGGAGGGAGAGAGAAAGAAAAATTGATTATGCAGACTCCCGATGCTCCCCCCACCCTCCCCCATTTGTATATCTATTTTTCAACCGAAACATTCCAAAATGGGGGAATGTCGCGATAACCTATTCTTTAAAAAAAAAAAAAAAAAAAAAAAAAAAAGAAAGAAAAAAAAGAATTGGTAAAGAAAAAAATGGACTCGTCGCACCGATGAACTTTC